>JAQQSK010005649.1:0-14814 GCA_028658325.1 Potorous gilbertii
AAAAAAAGAAATTCTTTTTCTAAAATTGGTTTATTTAGGAATTTTATTTCCTCTTCTGTTAATATCACAATTTATATTTTTGTAAATATTTATCCAATTCACTTACATTGTAAGATTCATTCGCATATGGTAGGGCAAAATAGCTCCTAATTATTGCTTTAATTTCCTCTTCATTGGCAATGAATTCACCCTTTTCATTTTTGATACTGGTCATTTGGTTTTCTTCTTTTTTTTTAATCAAATTAACCAAAGGTTCATCTATTTTATTGAGTTTTTTCATAAAATTAACTTAGTTTTATTTCTTAGTTCAATAGTTTTTTACTTTAAATTGTATTAATCTCTCCTTTGATTTTCAGAACTTCTAATTTGGTTTTTAATTGAGGATTTTTAATATGTTCTTCTAGTTTTTTAGTTGCATTCCCAATTCATTGATCTCATTATTCTATTCATGTAAGCATTTAGAGATATAAAATTTCCCCTAAGTACTGATTTGGCTGCATTCCACAAATTTTATGGTATGTTTTCCCCTTATTGTCATTCTCTTTGATGAAATTATTGATGGTTTCTATGATTTTTGGTTTGAGCCACTCATTCTTTAGGATTAGATTATTCAGTTTCCAATTAATTTGTAGTCTTGTCTTTCTATGTTCTTTTATTACACATAATTTTTATTGCATCATGATTTGAAAAGAATACATTTAATATTTCTTTCTGCATTGGACTGTGAGCTTTTTATGCCCTAATACATGGCCAATTTTTGTGTAAGTTCCATGTACCACTGAGAAAAGAGTATATTCCTTTCTGTCTCCATTCAATTTTCTCCATAGATCTATCATATCTAACTTTTCTAAAATTCTGTTCACCTCTTTCATGTCTTTCTTGTTTATTTTGTGGTTAGATTTGTCTGGTTCTGAGAGGGAGAGGTTGAGACCCTTCACTAGTATAGTTTTACTGTCTATTTCTTCCTATAACTCACTTAATTTGTACTCTGAGAATTTAGATGCTACAAAACTCAGTGCACATATGTTTAGTATTGATATTACTTCATTGTCTACAGTACCTTTTAGCAGGATATAATTTCCTTCCTTATCTCTTTTAGTTAAATCTATTTTTGCTTTTGCTTTGTCTGAGATTAGGATTGCTACCCCTGCTTTTTTTTACTTCAGTTGAAGTATATTATATCCTGCTCCAGCCTTTTACCTTTACTTTGTATGTATTTCTCTGCTTTGAATATGTTTCTTATAAGCAACATATTTTAGAATTCTGTTTTTTAATCCACTCTGCTATCCAATTCCATTTTATGGGAGAGTGTATCCCATTCACATTTACAGTTATGATTTCTAATTGTGTCTTCTCTCTACTCTATCTTTCCCCATTTATACTTTTCTCTCTCCTTTCACCCTGTCCTTCCTCACTAGTGTTTTGCTTCTGACCACCACCTTCCTCAATCTGTCCTCCCTTCTATTCAACCCTCTTCCCTTTTCTTTCCCCTTTCCCCTCTTACATTCCTATAGGGTAAGATAAATTTCTTTAGCCAACTGAGTATGTGTGTATTATTCTTTCTTTGAACCAAATCCAATGAAAGTAAGATTCAAACAGTGCTAACCTCCTTCCTTTCTTCCTCTCTACTGTAATAGGTCTTGTGAGCCTCTTCATGTGACATAATTTCCCCTATTCTGCCTCTCTTTTCTTCTTCTCCCAGGACAATCCTTTTTTTCATCCCTTAATTTTTTTATATCATCACATCAGATTCAAATTATACCCACAGCCTCTATCTTATGTATTCACTTCTGCCCTAACAGAGATACAGTTCTTAAAAGTTATAAGTATCATCTTTCCATGTAGGGATATAAACAATTTAACCTTACTGAATGACATGTTGGTTTTTTCTTTCCTATTTACCTTTTTATACTTCTCCTGAGTCTTGTATTTGAAGACACAATTTTCTGTTCAGCTCTGGTCTTTTCATCAGGAAAGTTTGAGAGTCCTCTATTTCACTGAATATTCATCTTTTCTCTTGAAAGATTATGCTCAATTTTGCTGGGGAGTTGATTCTTTGTTGTAATGCAATCTCCTTTGCCTTCTGGAATAGCATATACTAAGCCCTCCTCTTCTTTTACATGAAAGTTACCAAGTTCTGTTTGATCCTGACTGTGACTCCTTGATATTTCAATTGTTTCTTCTATCTGGTTGCAGTATTTTGTTCTGGACCCCATAATTCTGGAACTTGGCTACAATATTCCTTGGAGTTTTCATTTTAGGGTTTCTTTCAGGAAGTGATTAGTGGATTCTTTCAATGACTATTTTTACCCTCTGCTTCTAGAATACAGAGTTTTCCTTGATAATTTCTTGAAAGATGCTGTCCAGGTTCTTTTTTTAATCATGCCTTTCAGGTAAAACAATAATTCTTAAGTTATCTCTCTTGAGTTTATTTTCTAGGTCAGTTGTTTTTCTAATGAGGTATTTCACATTTTCTTCAATTTTTTCATTCTTTTGATTTTTGGGGGGACTGATTCTTGATGTCTCATAGAGCCATTACTTTTCACTTGCTCAATTCTAATTTTTAAGGAACTATTTTCTTCAGTTTGCTCTTGTACCTCCTTTTCCATTTGGCCAATTCTACTTTTTAAGTAGTTATTTTCTTCAGTGGAATTTTCCCCCCAATTTGTCCAACAGTATATTTAAAAGACTCATTTCCTTCAGTCAATATTTGTCCTTCCTTTTCCAATGTATTGACTCTCTCTTGCACACCACTCATTTCTTTTCCAATTTATCTTCTTTTATTTAATTTTTAAATTTAATTAAAATTAAATTTATTCAAATTAGTTAAATAAATTAAAGTAAAATTATTTAATTTTTAAAGTCCTTTGTGAGTACTCCCAAGAAGACTTCTTGAACTTGAGACCAATTCATATTCCTTTTTGAAGTTTTATGTGAAGACATTTTGACATTGTTGTTCTTTTCTGAGTTTGTATTTTGATCTTCCCTGTTTCCATAATACCTTTCAATGGTTAGGGCTCTTCTCTGTTTCTTGCTCACTTTTTAACCTATTTCATAGTTTTTAAACCTGAGGTCTGCTCCTGGGACACAGGGAATACTGTCCAAAACTTCTTGTGCTGGGGGCCAGGGAAGCCTGATCACTGGCTTTCCACACTGGGGACTCAGGTGCCCAATGCACTAGGGTGGCCTAGCCTAGTTGAACCTGGCATCCATGTCTGGCAGTTTGCATCTGTGCTGCGGTTGGAGGCCTTACAGCTGGTCTGCTGTGCCCCTGGCCTGCTGCACCAGAACCATAGCTTCTGTTGCTGTTGTATACTGTGGTTAAGAGCTTCCTACTGATTTGCTGGACACCATCTGCACTGGGTTGAGCTTCCCTTCTAACCAAGTGAAACAGACCTTTCCTGAAGTTCCTTCAAGTTATCGTAAGCTGTAAAATTATTTCACTCTGTCTTTTTGTAGGTTCTGTTGATCTAGAATCCTTTTAGAAGTTTGATTTCATGTTTTCAAGGGAAACTGGGTAGAGCTGAGGCAGCTTCCGGACTTCTCTCCTCCCTCTTGGCCCTGCCCTGAGATGAAAGTTTCTAAGCCTGAAGCTGCCTCCCCAGGGCTTCTTGTTGGTTGATTCCATACAGTTTGGCAGAACCTCGGCCCCTGGAGGTCAGGTTTTTCCTGGGGTCTTCTTAGGCTGTCTTATGACAAAACCTGACTTTTGTTTCTTTCTGCTTTATATTCTCTAAAAGATTAAGATCCATATTCACAAACTCATTTCTTCCTGAGCAACTGGCATACCCAGAGGCAATGTTCTGTCTTTTTCTGTGGAGGAAATTTGGAGAGTTGAAAGTTTTCTGACCTACTCTACCATCTTCCCAGAATCCTCTCTCCCAAGCTTGATTTTTAATCTACCATTTTCATTTAACAACAAAAACTTCTTGTGCTCAGTTCATCTTGAATTATGTAATCCACAATAGGCAACTCTGAACAAAGATTGATTGTTTGACCTTATGTCATCTATTTAGTAGCAACCAGGACCCAATAGTAGGTAAGCAAATGCCTTTCAAAGGTAGTGAGTGATATGGTCTAGGGATGCTAGGAACCCCGAAACACAAGGGTACAGGGTGGGTCTGTCTCAAAAGAATTTTACCATGCAAACTTTTTGTCTAAGTAGCGAGTTTATTATGACACTGGTTGTGTGGGCCAGATTCCTAGTGAGTTTGTGGTATTTGTGATGCCAATATAAGTGGGCCAGATTCTAAGAATTTGCATAATTCAATGAGGGTAAAATTGGTACCTTTATACAGAAAGAGATTGGGATGGGATTAAGGAGTGGCAAGTAGCCTGTAGTGGACCAGGTGAAAGGCTGAACTGGGTCAGAGGGCCACAATGAAAGGATAGTTGAAAGGATTTATATTGAGATGGGCCAGATGCCTCAGGGAAATGTCAGGGCTGAAATGTGTGAGAAAGTTTAAGGGCTTTTTTTAGGGGTCCCATTGCCCCATCAGCTCCATCAGTAGTATAGTGAACGGAATTCCCGAAACCTAACAGTGATTTTTGTAGTCACCTGTTGATGTCTTCCAAAGGTTCTACTCAGTCTTATCTTTCTGAACAGAGACTTCCAGAAACATGGGTCTTGAAGGGTCATGAGAATACAATGGGAGAGACAGCTAAACAGCCTGCTTTTTATCTTTTGGGTCTGTAGTCAATATTTGACCCCACTTGAAAGAGGCAGGTAACTCAATAAATAAGGGGCATCAGAATTACTAAGGTGGGAAATACAGATTCTCTAAAACCTGGAGAGTCCTGTAAATCTCTGGGCTTCTTTCTTAGATTGTGGGAAAGTGACAGTAGTTTATTCTGTTCTGTAGTTAGAATTGTGTGAGTTGTCCCTACCCATTGTACCAGACTCTGGATTTTCTTTGGATTTTCTACCCCTTGTCCCTCATATCAGTCACCATCTGATCCAAGACCTCTGTCACTATAGTCTCATGTGACCCAGTCAACTTCATGTCATTCATGCATATCTCAAGGGAAGAAATCTAGGCTGTTAACAGCTATATGAATAAATACTCCAAATCATTAATAATTAGAGAAATGTAATTTAATGTTTTAGAGAAATTTAGAGAAATGTAATGTAATACATTATATAATGTAATACGCAATACAATAATGTAAGAAATTTAGAGAAATGTAATGTAATAATTAGAGAAATGTAAATTAAAGTTAGGTTGGCAAAGTTGCCAGAAAAGGAAATGACAAATATTGGAGAGGCTGAGGGAAAACAGGCACATTGTCATATGGTTGATGGAGTCTGAATTGCTTCAGTCTGGAAAGCAAATTGAAACAATCCCCCCAAAGTTATTAAACTGCACACCCTTTGACCTAGGAATACCAGGTATCACAACCTTTAAATGATCTAGTAATTCACCAAAAAAAGACTGAGTGGTATCTCCAGATCTGACCCCTTTATTAATCACTATACATCTTTCCAAATCTTTCATAGCTCTTTTAAGTGATCTTATAAAATCCTTATTTGTAAACACTCAGGGTCTCCTCTTAGGATTAGAAGACTACTTTGTATCTCTAAACCCAAAGCTTTACAAAACTTTCCCAAAATTACAACTTATGTTTTGTTCAAATATTAATGAAAATTGTATTTAGCAAACTAATAATGCTAAATCAACCATCATGCAGTACCATACAGTAACAAAATAACAATAATAAAGAAATAGACAAATGCAGGTGATGTATGTGATCAACAATAAAGCAAAATACTGCTGCACAACCTATACTGAGAGTGTGTTCATCCTTTGTTGCCAAAGAAGACCACGCAATCAGAGAAATGATGACATGACTTGCACTTGACTTTGTTTTGTGTGAGGGAGGCTGTGCAGGTCACCAGCCTCACTTCTCCTCCAGAGCCATCAGAATACAGTGACCAGATATTGACCTAGGATGATATAATTGGGGTCAAGTGACTCGCCCAAGGTCACACAGCTAGTGAGTGTCAAGTGTCTGAGGTGAAATTTGAACTCAGGTCCTCCTGACTCCTGCACTGGTGCTCTATCCACTGCACCACCTAGCTGCCCCACAACCTATACTAACAATTAGTAAATGAAAAAGCAAACACTATTCAGGCACTACCACATGCAAATAAGCACGCAAATACACCAAGATAAGAGAGTTCAAACCCAAAGGCCAACAATTAACATATGAATAAGCAAAACTATTGTCAGCAAAAATAAATATTCAAATCAGATTTTAAAAGAATATTAAAACTTTGAACATTGGTGATCTGCTATTTGAGGAGAAGCTACACTCCCAACTACCTAACCGTTAACTGATTTAGATCCAAGTTCACAGCCTCATTCCTCTTTTCCCCCATCCCCAGCAACTGACATACCCAGAGGCTATTGGTAGAGGAGTGTTATCAGGCTTTTCTCTTCTGAGTTACACCCGTACATACTGCAAAGGGATGGTTTCACTCCCATGGTGACTGGCAATCCCACTTCTATTCCTGCAAAGGCAAGACGATTGCCAGGAGAACTCATAGATTCTCTCTTTCTCTCTCTCTCTCACTCTTTGTCTTTTCCCTTATTCCAAAAATCAGCAAGGGGTGGGAAGTTGGGGGTGAGAGTGGATGGAAGGATCTCTCCCCGTCTCTGCCTTAAGCATCGTTACTAGCAGTATTGGGCTCAGAGTCAGGTTCACTAGACATCCGTTTCCTTTTCTGGAGGGGGAGAGGAGGAGGCTAATAGGATACTTGAGTAGTTTACATTTTTCTATCTGTTCATGGATTATATTTATCTCTTTTGTTTATTTTATGCATTTTCATGGAAGTCAAATAAAGTCTGTCTTATATGCATATAGTACATTGTGTGCCTGTGTGGAAGTAGGGACCCTATTTATTGCCCACATTTAGGAAAACCTAGACATAAGCTATAGTATGTATACTGATTTTCCTTGAGTACTTCAGTGTGGACAATGAATAATAAACATAATTAATATTTATATAGCACCTACTACATACTAGGCACTATGCCAAGCACCTTACAAATATTATCTCATTTTTGCCCTGAGGAAATCAAAACTATGCCATACCATTTACTAATTGCTTCTATGCTGTAATTGAACTTACTCCCCATTTTGTCAAGCCCCATTTCTCACTTAAGCTCTGTTCTCTCTGAAGGCTGAATGAGCTTAAAGGAGTGGTTGAAAAGGAATGATATTATTACACATACAGCTATCCTGTGGGGCATCTGCTTGCTAACCGGTTTAACCTGGGACCTTGGTTTATTGTCTGTAAACAAAAACCAGCTTGAGTTGGATCCCCTCCCCAAAAGATGACTCTTCGCCTCTCTTTGTCTAATTAGAGGTAGGTTGATCTCCCAACAACCAAACAGCTGATTAGGTAGTCCGGGTTTAGGTGGTAAAGTCTCCTACCTAAGATTATAAGGGGTTGATGAATCCCATAAAACAATTAGCATTCCTCAGTTGTCAGAGACAGGTGTGATAACCCACACTTGAGAGCCAACCCACCTTTCCCAGCAGGAGTCAGCTGTGACATTCTCCAACCAAGATCTTTCCTTTCTCATCAAGGTCCCTGACCTGACAGAGGGGGTCAGTCTGATCCACTTTACAAGTCACTATAAATAACTGTTTATCTCGCTTGGGGAAGACTACCTCAGTTTGCCTTCATTTTACTAGCCAAGGTGTTGGAGGTCCCACTGAGATCAGGGGAGGGAGCCTGGTCCTCCAAACTCCCTTAGCAGACACCCCTTTCTTTTGGGCCCCTGATGAAATTTTCCATCAGAAGGGAGGCTTTCTTCTAGAGACCTTCACTGTGAATTGACTTTTATAATTTGGCTCTTTTCCCTTAAGGAAGACCCTCTCAAAATCTGGGAGTAATCAAAAGCATGAATACTATCTTTTCAACATTCTTCAGAGCCTGAGGAATTGAAGGAGTCCTATATTTTTAGCTGGAGAAGTGGGTAAAACATGCCACCATCAACGTTCTTCAACGACTGGAGAATTGAGGGAACTTGTGTGCCCCCTGTCGGGTGGGGAATAACTAAAATATGGAGCAAATGAATTTATATCCCACTTTTGGTTTGAAAAGTGATTTTTCTTTTTATGTGTGTGAGCATAAAACAAGTTGTTTCCCTCCTTACTGTCTGATCAGCTGGGAATTGTTGTATAACATGGTCTCTGGAGACACCTAGTGACCAAACTGCAAATAGCAACATGCTTGGTTTTGTTTTGAAGGTGGTTGTTTTCTATGATGCAAGCAGTGCTAGTCCCTTTAACTCATTTAAGGAAAGAGACAATCTTCAGGTCTGACTCTAATATTTCCCTCTATTTACTCATGAACTGGGTCGCCAGAAAAAGGACTGAACCTATAGACAGCCACACCTATGCTGGGGGAGTATGGCACTATGAAGCCAGTTGTAAAATGCAAGGGGAAACAGGGATTCATCCTGTTGATGGGGTATTTGGGTACATGTGCTTTTCTAATTCTAAAATCACATTTCTCTTTAAAATTCACATTTTTCCCTAGCCTCAAACACTATCCCATGTAGTTTCTCCCCAGCCCAAGGACACAGTCTGCACTAGCAACAACCGTTATCTGGCTTCCTGCCATGGTAACCAGCTGCACCTAAAGAACTTATTAGTCTAATCCAGTTGTGTACTGACTGAACAGGCTATGCACTGGGTCATAACGACATTTACTACTCACTCACCAATCATAGGCATCCTAGACTTAGACACACGTATTACTCCCTCATATTTATCTTGACTAGCAAGACATTGATGAGCCAGCCCTGACTATTAATTGACTTAGTGATTTTTCAGGCCTAAAACCATACCTCCAGGTGACCCTGCCTTGGACTATTTCCTGATAAACTCTGGGTAAAATACCTGGGCAGTAGATACCCAAAGTGCACTCCCTAATCCCACCCCAAAACAACTAGTTAGCATATTTGGCACTTGCTTCTCTATAGAATATTCTATATAAACTTTATCTGTACCCCTCTAAGGTTGCAGGTTCCCTAAGAACTCTTGCTGCTGAAGAGCGTAGCAAATCTTTACCTTGACCTCAACAATGCTTGGGTCCACAAATTCCTTCCAGGCAGCCTGCCCCTGGTACCCTTATCTTTATGGGGGTCTCACCACCAACCCCTTCCAGCCCTCATCGCTGTGTCTACCCAGCAGATTTCGCTTGTACCAAAAACACCAATATTTCTGAATAACTAGTTTTTTCCTTAGTCATTAACTGACCACCAGTTCTGGTACTAAAAACTTGTGTCTACTCTTTAACATGTTGAACAATCAGAAGGAATTCCTGCTAGAAATCCCTGCTAGGGACTCCTACACATCTCTTAGATTCATAAAATGAATACCAGGTCTGTGGCAAGAACATTCAGCTAAGCCATATGGTCCCTCAGGGAGGATTCCTGAAAAATGGTTAAAATCTTAGAAAGGTGTCTCAGAGACCATAACTCTGTTAAGCCACCCAAGTGGAAATTGGGCCAGTAAAATATATTTTTAGCTTCTCCAAGCAGAGGGCATACTTTACCTGACAAGGTGAAGTAAAATTCAGAAGGCTGCTACTAAACCCTCAAACTAATGCCAGTGGGGAGACTTCATATTCATTATTCTATGGTGCTGTGTTTGTTTGGAGGGGGGGGGTGTTGTGGTGGGGTGTGACTATTGGTGTAGATGTGTGGGTGTTTGTTATGTGTGTGTGTGCCTATATGTGAAGAATTTTCCTTGGTCAAATTTAAGAATTTCTTTTTGTTTTATAATGGGAGTCAAAATCAGCAAAAATGATATACCACAATATATATAAGTATTACTATTTTAATATTAAAATAATTAAATATATGAATGTTATATTATGTTTATATTTGCAGAATATATCCCAAAAATGTATACTTTTTGAGAAAGATCTCTTGAAGCACAGGCTAAGGGAAAACACCCAACTAAGCCAGGAATGACCAGAAACAAGGAATTAGCTTTTGTGGTAGCTTTAAAATAAGAGAAGGAAAAACAGAAAAAAGACAAGGAACAAGTTGTCATTACCCCAAGGCAAGCAGCTTCAGTATGAATCTTTCTTGCTCCCTTATGGGCTGTCTCAGAAGCCCCCACAAAGGCAGTGTCAGGGCCAATCTCAAAACTTCAGAATTCACACAAGTACTCTAACTATGGCAGGAAATGTTGTTGCCAAAACCTTCTCCCCACTCCCCCCCCCAAAAAAAAGACAACATGACCTTAGAAATAAAAACAAAAATAACCATGGAGGTTTCCAGGAAAACTTCCCAAAACCTGATATCCTGGCCCTTGTTAACCCAGTCAATTCCTCTCTCCCAAACAGTGAACGCCATGTTACCCTTAAGGTTGGGGACACATTCTGTGATTGTTTGCTAAATAATGGAGACTCTAAATCAGATCTAATAAGTAGTCTCTTAGGCAAATATACATATGACATTCAAACAATATGGCCAGCTTATCAGAGTTGTACTCTGTACAGTAGAGTCTGAATGTTTGGCAGTTTAGCTCAAGAAAAGACTTCAAGGTGCAGTGCCTTATCTTGCCAGGTGATCTTCAGAATCTTGCTAAGACAATTGAAATGGAAGTGACTTAATTTTCTTGCATGGAGGTGATATACTGTCTAGATTTCACAAGTATACAGCAATGAGGTCAGAGCAACTGCTTTATCTGCTTTAAAATAGGAGAAGGAAAAACAGAAAAAAAGAAAAGAAACAAGTTGTCATTACCTTCATTACCTTGGAGACCTTCAGTTTAGTAGGCAGCTTATTATCTCTTCTCTCCCACACATTCTTTTAGAGTCTTCCAAATGCTAAGATAGATTTGGTAATGCTTGTGTCAACCTCATCATCTATGTGTGTAAGTGGCCAAAGAAGGTGAACCTGTTTACAATTTTCAAAATTTCTCCATTTGCTGTAAGCAATGGTTCCACATATAGATGGTGTGGTACTAACTGGTGGAGAACCTCTGTTTTCTTGGTGCTCATTGTCGGACCAAAATTAGCACGAGCAGCAGAGAATCAGTGCATATTCTGTTGCAGTATAGCCTCAGAAGCTGCACTGAGTACACAATCACTTGTGAGGAAAAAAATCATGCACCAACTCTCCCTCTCTTCAAGATAAATAATCTGCCATCAATGCAGTAGCTGACCTTGGTGCCATTTTCATGCTTGTTGACGGCATCTGACAACAATGCTGAAAACATCATGCAAAAAATCATGGGAGCAAACATATAGCTTTACTCCATTGGTGACTCCATTGGGAAAGTACAAGAGCATTATCTATCATTCAGAACTGCCATCATGAAACTGACATACAATACTAATGAACTTCTCTGAGCAACCAGATTTGCCATAATTTTCCCCAAGCTCTCAGTATCAAAGACCTTCACTAGATTGACGAATATTCTGTTCAGACCTTTGTTCTGCTCCTGGCATTTCTCCTGGAATTGTCAATCATCAAACATCATATCAAATGAGTTCTCTGGTACCCAGAGGAGAATGGGTCTCTCTGCTATTGGTTTAAGCCTCCACTTATTGTGTTCCCCAAGTTTTAGAGGTCTAAGCACCCTAATTTCATTTAAGCACTTAACAGGAAGATAAAATTTTAGAAAGGAGTATTTATTTCAAAGACATAGCTAAAATAAATGTACAAACATTCCAAGATCATAATCCCCTCATAGCACCTCAGTCTCTGGGGAAGGGAATGGAATTAGATTCCCAGTTTAGCTCAGTTTCTTCATAAAATTAGTCCCATCAAAGTTTCAAGTCTAAAGACATCCTCCTCTCCACTCCTGCCTTAACTCCCAGTACTTTGTCCTCTCAGAGCTTCCCTGACAGACTTGGATCCTGGGCTCCAAGGTCCTCATGACATGAGTTCCTTGCACCTAAAACAGAAAAGGACAAATAAAACAAAAAGAAAAACCCAAGCCTGTTTGTCAGAGTCACAAGACTCTGACAGGAAGGGGAAGAGGCCTCTTCCCCACCCAGCTTACTGCATGGGACCCTGCTCCCTGGGTGAACTAGACCTTCATTTCTGGCTACTACTGGAAAGAGAAAAGAACTGTTCCTCAGTCAAGAAGACTTAGAGGTACAGGAAATTTCAGCTATGCATCCAGTGGAAAGAAGTTCCCAACCATAAGACAGGCCAGTGAAGAATGTAGGTCCCTGGTATCTCCAAGTACATGTCTCCACTTTCTAGGTGGTCTGAACATGTACCAAATGTCCATTCCATGTACATTTAGTAGAGGACTGAAATACATGGCCCTTTCCAGCTATGGAATTCTATGAAGGAAGTGGAACCAAATGGCCATAATATGTCATAATAGCTGAACTGTGCAAAGTTAAAGGGATTTAGGAGAATTTTTATATGAAAAGCTGAGACTGGAGATAACCAAGAAGCAGAAACCTTATTAGAGGGCAAAGAAAAGAAACCAAGACAAGAGGGTTCTCTGGTCAGAGGTAGAGGCACCCAGGTAGGAAGCTCAATTTTGACCATCAATCAAAGACAGAGAACCTGGGGCTCAACCTGTAAGGAACCTTAGCCCCCATAGACCAAAGAGTATGTAAGGTAACACTCAAAGTAAAGAGGAGACAGATTACCGGACTAACCAGAAGGACAAGCCCTCTACAGGCTAAATCTGAACCCTGAAGGTGACGGGTCAAGAATCAAAGAGAACCTTAACTTCAGGTTTAAACCTCAGTCAGTGCCTGGAAAAGACAAAATGTGGACTCTGATGTCCCTTTCAACTCTTAAATTAAATATATAACTATGACCTTTTTCATTTCTATCACTCTCACAAGAGACAATAAGAACCCAGCTTTGTAAAGCACTTTGTTAAAACTTATAAAGATCACTTTGTTCAAAACTCAGGAAAGTAGGTAGGATACAAGTTACTGTTGTTGTGGTTTAATTTATAGGTGAAGAAACTGAAAACCAGAGAAGGTCACATACTTATACTATAAGTAGATGTCAAAGCCAAGAATTAACCACAAGTCTGCTGACTATAGCTAGATCTTGGTTATTTGAAATAATGAATCTCATGAAGTCACAATTTCTCAAATTCACACTGGATATTTCCATTAGGCTGGAACCAATCATCATGTCTGACATAATTATAATTTCAATTATGTGAATTTGAATACATGAACCCACTTCATAGGATTCATTATATGCACTAAGTAGGATGTGGCTATACAAGAACAGTTCTTGTCCATTGCACCATTCCACTATTCATTTAAGTATATTTCTAATGTGTCAGGCACTGAAGATATAAAAACAAAACATTTCTTGCCCTCAATGGGCTTATATTCTACTATAGGATTATGTTTTACATTCAATTTGTACACAAATAAATACAGTACAAGGAGGGAGGGAGCACTAGCTCAGAGGATAAGGGAAGATCTGAAAAGCCTTCATTGAGGAAGTGATGCTGGAATTAAAACTTAGAAAGGCAAAATTTCTGGAAAGTAGAAATGGGAACAGACTGTACTGCAGATGTGGAGAATACTTTCTCCAAATGTACAGAGCTGGGAGATGGAGCGTTGAATTCATGTAATAATTAGTGGCAAATCTTGCTAGAATGTTTGTGAAAGAGGGTAACGTGGAATAAAACCAGTTAGGAGTGTTATGCTGGAGCTGTCTCTAAGTAACTGCTGCTAAATTTTCCATGTGAGCATTTATACCTCAGAAATAAGCAGTTGCTACAAATCAGGGCTTGATTTATTGCTTTACAGATTGCCAAGACTTGATAAAGTGTTAATAGAGCAGATTAAATTTAAAAGTGTGTGGGCCTGCTTTTTTTCCTCCAGAGAGCCCAGTTGTTAAACATTGACCAGCACACCCTTATATTATTCTATAAAAGAACAACTGCTTGAGTTCCGCAGGAGATTAGTAGAAGAATCAGGGAATGAAGTCATCACCACATTGGAGGCCAGGTAACTCTATGCTAACAATAGTAAGGATATCTGGCATTTATGTACTTTTAAGATTTACAAAGTACTTACAACTATTATCTCATTTGAGCCTGACAACATCTCTATGAGAAAGGTATATTTGAACCAGATTACAGAGGGCTAGTTTAAATGTTATCCTGTACCCAATGGGGAAACTCTTTGAGAAGAGGGCTGATGATGACATGGTTCCTTTCTCCCTCCAATATTGAGTCACAGAAATAGATCAGCAAAGCCACGTTGTTCAGTCATTTCACTCATGTCCAATTTTTTGTGACTCCATTTGGGGTTTTCTTGGTAAATGTACTGGGGTGGTTGGCCAGCTCCTTCTACTCCTCATTTTACAGATAAGGAAACTGAGGCAAAGAAAGTTAAGTGACTTCCCTGGAGTCACACAGCTAGTAAGTGTCTGAGGCCAGATTTGAACTCAGGAAGATGAGTCTTTCTGAATGCAGGCCTAGCACTCTTATCCATTGCTCCACCCATCTGCCCAGAAGGACATGAGAAAGGCACATATTTCCTTACATCCTGGAAATCTGAGAATCTTTTCCCTCTACCCTTGGAAAAACTTCTAGTATTTTTATCTTTTTTAAAAATGTATTTATTTTTAGTTTTCAGCTGTCACTTCCATAAGATTTTGAGTTCCACTCAGCCCAAAGGGCTACAAAAATGTGCATACCCTTTGACCCAGCAATATCACTACTAGGACTGTATCCCCAAGAGATCATAAAAATGGGAAAGGGTCCCATGTGCACAAAAATGTTTATAGCCAAAAACTGCCAAAAACTGGAAATCAAGGGGATGCCCATCAATTGGGGAAT
>JAQQSK010005650.1:0-14813 GCA_028658325.1 Potorous gilbertii
GTGTATTACACTAATTCCTGGCACACTGAAAGGTTTGCTCAGTGACACACATGGCCTCTACAAAGAGATGCCTAGTTATCCACATAAAAAAATAAGATTCTACAGTTAGAAGATTGACACATAGTGATCCACTGTTTTCATTCATCCTTACAAATATCTAATCATTCAAGAAAGGTTTTGTGATATAAATGGAAAAAAAAATGTTGAAATTCAAGTTAAGAAAATCTATGTTAAACTCACAAATCTCAAAATCAACATTGAATTAAAGGAATATATAAAATTAAAAAATGACAACTAGGTGGCCCAATGGATAAGGCACTGGGCCTGGAGTCAGAACACTCATCTTTGAAAGTTCAAGTGATCTCAGGCAAGTCACGTAACATCGTTTGCCTCTGTTCTTCAATTGTAAAATGAGTTGGAGGAGCAAATGGCGCTGTATCTCCCAAGAAAACCCAAAATATAGTCATAAAGAGTTGGAAAGAACTGAAAAAGAACTGAATAATGACAATAAAACAGTCAAACAGTAGTAACAGTAATTGTCATTGATATGGTGCTTTAAGGTTTGTAAACCATTTTATACAATACATCTCATGTGAAAACTGGTTTATGTTTGAGTCCAGACTAGAAAGATATAGGGAAAGGAAGAGTGTGTGTACCTCATTACTGTCCCTCATATAAACTGGTTATGTATATCACTCCAACCCTTGACTTGCTACAGATTAAATCATAGCCCCTGGAAACTAAGGGAAATTAGGATCCTATAGCACCAATGCAATATTCACAGTGCCTAGCTTAGCCATGAATATCCCAGTGCAATTCTGAATCATGAAATGCCAGACTCTCCACATGGAAGGCAGAACCAAAACATGTATTGAGACATGGGAAAGTAAAATCCCTCATAGTAACAAAAATCTACACACAACAATAATTCAGAGAACAACACCATCCATCCTCAAGCCTTCCCCCTGCTAGGCTTCCCAAAATCCAGATCCATTAAGAAAAGTCATAAACAATCTCCTTCACTCACATTAGGCAGCCATGTGGACCCTGCCTAGCTCTGACTGCTCTCAAGATTAACTTTCTCTAAGTTCTGCTCTTCCTCTGCCTCTTCTTGGTCTACCTACTCAGGAAATTTCACCCACCACAGGTTCCATGTGGACTCAGTCTCATGTGACCCAGGCGAGTCACATGGGCCTGTTAATGAATGAGAAAGATCCCCCCATTTTAAATTACTATTACAGATCCAGATATCATAGAGCCAGGTCTGTGTTGCTATACTAAGAGCAAGACGAGTGATTTTGGTTTCTTGTTTGAAGTTTGAGAGAGTGATTTCCAGTCAACCCAGGTAAAAATTCCCTACCTGGAGAAAACCACATGTTCAAGGAAAGACCAAGCTTTCTGTGAGAGAAGGGATAATTAATTTTCTCTTTTTCTTTCTTTCACTTTTTGGCAGTGGGAAAGTCCTACTTTATTAACAACAAGACATTTATTGATCTATTAGAACTTTGTGAAATGATAGTTGTTAATTAGCAAGACTTTGTATTTGAAACTCTATAAGAATGGGTAGAAGGAAGGACCTGCATTAGCTCTACCCCCATAGCCCATAAAATACTTGTAGAAAATGACTCTAAACAAACTCCAAAGCAGAAAAAGCCGCAAAATGACAGAGTGAAGGGCATTTCCAGTCCAAGACAGCCTAGAAGGTGGGCAGGAAGGGTCTATCACACCAGGCTTTGAGTGGAACACAACCCAGCCTTGGCCATAACAGGGCATGTCATGGACAGGAGCATGAACAGGACTGGAGCAGGCTTCAGAGAACAGAATCATGGGTAGCATTCTCATCCCACAAATGCCAAAGACAGCTTCAAAGGTCAGTAAGAAGGCTCTTTAAACTGGCTTCTGATCCCAGCCCTGTCCCAAGGGCAGCTGCAGCCCTGGGGCAGTTTCCACTTTTGGAGCCCTTGGCCGAAAAGATCCTGGGGGAATCTAAAAGCCGTTCTGGGTCTCGGTTCTGACTGGCAGTCCTGGGGTGAGGAAGAGCATTGGCACAGTGTAGTTGGTGGAGGCTCTGGAGAGGGATCCTGGGCATAAAGGAGTACTTGTGATTGCTCACAGACCAGAGCACATGCCATCAGAGGAAGGAACTCCTCTCCCTTGACTGTACCATCTTAGAAGAACTGAAAAATTAGAGATCCCAAGGGTATACCTACATTGACAAAGGACTCAAAAGTCAAGTAACTGACTGGGAAAATGCCCATAAAATGGAAAAAAATAAGACTACATAAAGTTACTTTATTGGTGAGCAGGTATTATATTCCATCCTTTTGAGTGAGGGAGAACAAAGCATACCATCAGAGGAAGACATAAAAGTGAAGACTTCGACATCCAAACCTCCAAAAAAAATATACACACTGGTCTCAGTCCATGAAAGTCCTCAAAAAGAATTTTAAAAATCAATTAAGAGAAGTGGAGGAAAAATTGGTGAGAGAAATGAGAGCAATGCAAGAAAATTATGAAAAGTTAGTAAACAGCTTGCTAAAGGAGAGCCCAGAAATGCTGAAGAAAATAACTCTTTTAAAAATAGACTCACCCAAAAGCAAAAGAGGTCCCAAAAACCAATGAATAGAAGAATGCTTTAAAAAGCAGAAAGGGCCAAATGGAAAAGGAGGTTGAAGTGCATTGAAGAAAATAATTCTTTAAAAATCATAATGGAGCAGATGGAAGGTAAGGACTTTATGAGAAACCAAGAAATTACAAAACAAAAGCAAAAGAATGAAAAAAATCAAAAACTGTGAAATATCTCAAACAACTGACCTGGAAAATAGATCCAGGAGAGATAATTTGAAAAGTATTGGTCTACACGAAAACCATGAACATAAAAAAGAGTCTAGAAATTAAAATCTTCCAGAAATTATCAAGGAAAACTGCCCTGATATTCTAGAACCAGAGGGAAAAATAAAAATGGAAAGAATTCACCAATCACCTCCTGAAAGAGATCCCAAAAGGAAAGCTCCCAAAAACATTGCAGCCAAATTCCAGAGTTTTCAGGTCAAGGAAAAAATATTAGAAGTAGCCATAAAGAAACAACCCAAGTATTGTGAAAATACAATCAGGATAACACAAAACTTAACAACGTCTACACTAAGGAATCAAAGGACTTGGAATACGATATTCCAGAGGTTAAAGGAGATAGAATTAAAACCAAGAATCAGCTACGCAGTATAACTGAGTATGATACTTCAGAGGAAAAATGGAATTTCCATGAAATAGAGGACTTCCCAGCATTCCTGTTGAAAAGACCAGAGCTGCATAGAAAATTTGATTTTCAAATACAAGAATCAAGAGCAACATTAAAAGGTAAACAGGAATGAGAAGCCTTAAGCAACACAGTAAATTTGAACTGTATACATTCCTTCATGGTATGTTACTTGTAACTCATGAGACCTTATTCAGTATTAGGGTATTTAAAAGGAATATATGTATGCGTGTGTGTATGTGTATATACATATATATATACACATACATATATATATACATACACATATACACACACAAACATATATATATATATACAGAGAGAGGTTTGTATGTATATGTTTATCATGTATGTGTAGGTATGTATATGTACGTGTGAATATTTGAAAAGAACTATTACTTATGATCCCTCTATGTTTTCTGTCCTTGGTGGAAATATGACCATTTCCTTTAACTGTTCCTCATCTGTAAGAGTGAAATAATAATCAATAATTCTACCACCAACCTAACAAAACTGGAATTAAAAAAGGTATTTGATCACTCTTAAAGACCTGCCATGATTGTGAATTGTTGAAGACATTGGCAGTGCAAATAAACTAGTGTTTCCCTCTCTCCATCAGCATCAGAAATGATTAAAACCCATGTTTTCAGTGAGCAGAAGGGAACTTGCACTTAATCTCTCAGTGACATTGGTACCTCTCACTATATAAACTATAAAATGGCTGCTAATCTATATTAATTGAAGCAGTTACCTCACTGGAAGTTAGTTCCCTATTCTGATTAAATCAAATGTCCAGACTAAAACAAAATAAAACAGAACACTAACAATAAAAATCATCTCTCCCAAAATGCTAGATTTTATAAGACTTCTCTTAATGATTACCTTACAGTTTTAGATATTACATAATCATAGAAGTGTTAAGCTCACACTGACATTATTGACATTGTTAATTAGCATATTTTTTCTCCAAAATCTTTAACATAAAAACATGGATTTATTTTATTATTTTTGGCCCAGATTTATAACTTTATTGAGATAGTGACTTCCTACTTATGAAATCACCTTTACTAACGAGGTTTTGCAATTTTTAGAGAAGTACTTGAACACACTGATAGTTTAAATAACTTGCTCAGATTCATACAATCCTTATCCTTCAGAAGCAAAAACTGAATCCAAAACTTACTTAATTGAAGGCAAGTACTCTATGTACTTCACATGCTGTCTTTCATCATGCAGACAGAAAACTGGCTTCAAAGACCTGAAGACCTTAGGTCAAGTCCTACTACTGACCCTGAGGAATTCATATAACCTCCCAAGGTTCCAGTCAATTTCCTAAACCTGTAAATTGCAGAGCAGGTACTCTGGTAGTAGGAATTTCTTTCCTGGTAGATCTCCACACCAATGAAATTACAACTCTAAAAGTTTACCCCGCTTCCAAGTGAAGGTATTCATAATTTTGATTCTTTAGCTTTCAAAGATTTTGCAGTAATTTATGTCAATTAAGAAGGATTCCTTTCATTTCTTAGATATTTTTGGACAAGATCACAGAATCATGCATTTAGAGCCTTAGGAGAACTTAGGGATCATCTCATCTAACCTTCACATGATAGATGAAAAAACTTAAGATCTAGAGAGATTAAGTGTTTTCCCCACTGCTTAATCATAGCAGTAATAGTTCTTGGGAATATCCTTGTAGAAACATAGAACCAAAAGAAAAAGATAAGTGTTCATAGTGGAATTTCTCCTTTTATGAGTGCAGATTAAAAAGGCACAGTACTAGAACTACCTTCCATACATGAGGCATACTTTATATAGGTGTCCCACTAATTAACATGCTTAAGTGTGAAAAGCTCACCTCTAGTAAGTGCCCAGTGGATATTTCAATTGCACGCCATTTTGCTTTTCAAGGACAATTCATCTAATTACTAAAATTATATGTGTACAAAAATGAGATTGTTTTTAAAGTTTGGCCTATAATTCTTGGATCAACATTAGAAATCATGCAAAAAAAATCAATCACAGACTATATATGAAACAGAGATAATTTAGGAGGTTCAAAGTACAATTAACCTTGGTAGTATTAATTTGTGCTTTTGAACTGTCTCCCAAGAATAGTCAATAGGGGTTTTCTATGCTATTTTATGTTTAATACAACTTTGAACTTAAATCAGAGATCAAAATTTTGCCTTCAGGCAGGACTTGGATTTTTGCCAAACTTATATCAGATGCTACAAATATAAGAAAATAGCAAAAAATGTCAATTCATAAATAGCTTAAAAGATGAGAGAAAAGAATTATAGTGGAATTTAGGAAAACATGAATAATTTGAGTGGGGTATATAATTTGTAGCAATAGATGACATTTTATAAGGAAAAGCTCAGAAACTAAATAGTCCTCATTATTTCTGTATGTGTATATATATATATATATGTCAACAGATATATAACTACATTTGAAAGGGTATTTCCTGTACTTTAATTCATTCATTTATTTAATAAATATTTATTATGTACTCCCCATATTCCAGAAAATGTCCTAGGTACTTGAAATACAGAAATGAGAATTTAAAAATCATAGATGTCAATCATTCATAATTTCAGGAGCTGTATCCAAAAATAAAAAAAAAAAATGTGAGATGCCTGACCCTTTAAAATGAACTTATCAATATTAGTGCTCTTTTAGCTGACCTACATCAAAATCCTTGAGTTCAAATCCTGCCTTAGACATTTTTGACCTTGGACAAGTAACTTAACTGCTGTCTGCTTCTGTTTACTCAATTATAAAAATATAAGAATATCACCTACTTCCCAGGGTAGTTACGAAGATCAGATAAAATAATATTTATAAAGAATTTTGCAAACTTTAAAATACTATAGAAATATTGTCTATTATTAACTCAGTTAATTTTCTTATGTCTCATTTTACTAACATACACATATGTATATACGTTTATATGTACATAGAATATATATACATATATGTGTATATACATATATGTATGCATGACTAATATAGAGTCTATATATAAATTCTATAAATTTACATTATAAATTCTAATTACTAATATGTAAATTGAGTCAGACCACAATGACTCTTATTTTTTTCTCAGCTTTAAATTAATGTTCCTGTGCTTCTGTGATCCTAGATTATGCCCAGAAGTCATAAAAGGGAAAAATTTGTGGACACTACAGAGACAAACTTTTTCAAAAAATTTAAGTGAAATCTTCCTCATGATGAGAGCTGTCTAAAATTGGGTGGAGATTCAAAGTACTATATTAAGAATTTTTTTAACGATTATTTCCTCAGAGGTGGAGCCAAGATGGCAGGGAGAAGCCAAGATGCTGACTGAGTTCTCCCCAGTTTTCCTCAGAAACAACATTAAAGGAAGCCTCTAATGGATTTTGGAGGAAAGGAAGATACAAAAAATGGAGTGAAACAATTTTCCACATTAAGATAATTTAAAAGGACTTCACAAAAAGTCTGTTTCACTTGGGAAAAAGTGGAGTGAAGCCAGCATATAATGTGTCCAGGAGAGCTGGCAGAAGAATCTTACCCACACAGAGAAAAGCAACCAAGGCCATTTGTTCCTGGCTTAGGAGGCCGGTGGCACAACAAGGCAGGTGTGAGGCCTCCAATCCCAGAAGAGGAGACAAGTTGTCAGTCTCAGAAAGAAGGAAACAATATGAGTGACTAGATCAGGGCAAGCCAGCACAACGAGGAAGCTGCCAGAAGGTGAGGCTCCAGTGCACAAGGCCAGTGCAGGTTGTTTGACCCCAGCTAAAGAAGCCTGGGACAGCGACTGCTGTGCCACAGGAGAAGAGTAAACAATATATATATATATACACATATATATAAATTTCTTACTAAATTAATTTATTTTTAGTTTTCAACATTCACTTCTACAAAATTTTGAATTTCAAATTTTCTCATCTCCACCCTCTCTCCAACGCAGTACAGTGTGCATTCTGATTATTCTTTCCTCCAATCTGTCCCCCCTTCTATCAACCTCCTTATCCCTTTCCTTTCTATTTTCTTGTAGGGGGAGACAAATTTCTCTACCACATTGCCTATATATGTTATTTGCTAGTTGCATGTAAAAACAATTTTTAACATTAATTTTTAAAGCCTTAAGTTCCACATTCTCTCCTTACCTCCTTCCCATACCACTTCATTGAGATGGCAAGCAATTTGATACAGATTATATATATGAAACACTTCCATAACAGTGATGTTTTGAAGGACTAACTATATTCCCCTTTACCGTGTCCCAACCTCCATTTATTCTATTCTCACCTTTAACCTGTTCCTCTACTAAAGTGTTTGCTTCCAATTAGCCCTTCCCCTAATCTGCCATTCCTTTTACTTTTCCCACCCCCTTCCCCTCTCTTTCCTGTAGGGTAAGATACATTTTCATACCCAATTGAATGTATATGTTATTCTCTCCTGAAACCTAATCCAATGAAATTAAGGCTCACTTATTCCATCTCACCTTCCCCTTCTTCCCCTTCATTGTAAAAGCTCTTTCTTTCCTTTTAAGTGAGATGACTTACTACATTCTACCTTTTCCTTTCTTTTTCTCCCTTGAACTTTCTTTTTGACACTTAATTTTATTTCTTTAGATATCATCCCTTCATATTCTTCTCACCCTGTCTACTCTGTCTCTCTCTGTATCTCTGTCTCTGTCTTTGTCCCTCTCTATATACACATATGTGTGTATATACAGAGATACATACATACCTAATATTCATACATACATGCATGCATATATATATATACACACATAGAAATACACACTGTATATACATGTGTGTGTATTCCCTCAAACTACAATAATACTGAGAAAGATCTCATGAGTTAAAAATATCATCTTTCCATGTAGGAATGTAAATAGTTGAACTTTAATAAGTCCTTTATGCTTTCTCTTTCTTATTGACTTTTTCTTGCTTCTCTTAATTCTTGTATTTGGGAGTCCAATTTTCTATTCATCCCTGGTCTTTTCAACAAGAATTCTTGGGAGTCCTCTATTTCATGGACATTTCTCTGAGGTATTATGTTCAGTTTTGCTAGGTGGGTGATTCTAGTTTTAATCTTAGTTCCTTTGATCTCTGGAATATCATATTCCAAATCCTCCAGGCCCTTATGGTAGAAACTGTTAAGTCTTGTGTTACCTTGACTGTTTCCACAATACCTGAATCATTTCCTTCTGGCTGCTTGTAATATTTTCTCCTTAACTTGGAACTTTGGAATTTGACTATAATATTTCTAGGAGGTATCTTTTTGGGATCTCTTCCATGAGGTAATGGATGGGATTCTTTTCATTTCTATCTTACTTTCTGGTTCTTGAATATCAGGGAAATTTTCTTTGATAATTTCTTAGAAGATGACATCTATGCTCCTTTTTTTAATCTTGGTTTTTGGGTAGACTAATCATTTTTAAATTATCTTTCCTAGATATATTTTCCAGGTCAGTTGTTATTCCAATGAGCTACTTCACAATGTCTTCTTTTTTTCATTATTTTGATATTAGTTTTATGATTTCTTAATTTATCATAAAGTCTTTAGCTTTCATTTGCTCCATTCTAATTCTTATTTCAGAGAGCTTTTGTAACTCTTTTTCCATTTCACCCATTCTGCTTTTTAACACATTCTTCCCTTCATTCCCTTTTTTGGATATCTTTTGCCATTTGAATTAGTATAATTTTAAAGCTGTTATTTTCTTCAGCATTTTGGGGAGGGGGGATGCTTTAGCAAGCCGTTGACTTGCTTTTCATGATTTTCTTGCATCACTCTCATATCTCTTCTCAATTTTTCCTCTACTTCTCTTACTTGAATTCCAAAATCCTTTTTGAGCTCCTCTATTGCCTGAGACCAATTCACATCTCCTTTGGAGGCTTTGGATACAGGAGCTTTGAATTTGTTGTCTTCTTTAGGTTTTATATTTTGATCTTCCTTATCACCAAGGAAGTAAGAATCTGAGTCTATTTTCTTCCCTTGTTTGCTTATTTTCAAAGTCAGTTATTTGACTTTTAAGTTCTTTGTTGAGTGGAAGGATCCAGAAGCAGTTATCACTTTGGCAATGACTGCTGCCACCTTGGCCCTGGGGTTGATGCTGGGGCTGGAGCAAGACCATCCTCCCCCATCAGTCACATGATAAATCTTTCCCATTGACCTTCAAAACTGTCTTTAGAGTTTGTGGGTTGAGAAGCCTGGAATCTGCTCCAGCTGCCAGAAATTAGGTCCCCTACAGCCTACTCCACCTGCATTTCATGCCAGTGCAGTCCACTCTCAACTGCACTCCACTCCCAGTCTGGTGTAATAGACACTTCTTGTTAACCTTGCAGATTGTCTTGGCTTAGAAATTTGCTTTAGTCAATCATTTTGTGACTTTTCTTTCTCTAGAATTTGTTTGGAATCATTTTTACAGGTTTTTTGAGATGCTTAAGGGCAGAACTCAAGCTGAGCTCTTTGTTTCTACCCCACCACCTCAGTTCCACTTCCCAGAGTTTAACTTTAAAATTCATGAAATATATATATTTAAAGAGCAAGATTCAAAAAAGAACTTGAGTATAGAAAATTACTATGGTGAGAGGGGAGATCAAAACACAAACTTAAAACAGAACAATATTTTCAATATACCTACAATATACCAAAATGTTGAAAGGGAATTTCAGTTGGTTTCAAGTCCAAAAAACCTTCTTGTAAGAGCTCATAAAATATTTTTCAAGTCAAATAAGAAAAGCAGGGAAAAGAAATGGCAACTATGCAAGAGAGAGTCAATAGCTTGGAAAAGGAAGGACTAAAATTGGCTGAAGAAAACAATTCCTTAAAAGTATGCATTTTGCCAAGTGGGAAAGAAAATGCCTCTTTAAAATGTAAAGTTGACCAAATAGAAAAGGAAGTACAAAAATTAATTGAAGAAAACCTTCCTTAAAATTGGAATCAGTCAAGTGGATGCTAATGACTTCAAAAGAATCAAAAATTCAACAAAATCAAAAGTATAATAATAATAAAGGACATGTAAAAAGCCTCATTGGAAAGATAAGGGACCTTGAAGATCCATCTGAAAGAGATGATTTAAAAGTTATTGGATTAGCTTTCAGTTTGAGCTGTAGCCAGGGCTGCGTAAGCAGCAGCAAGTTCCTCACCTTTCAGCCCTCTTTTGGATTACAAAGAAGAATCACTTATTCAGCAAAATTTAATGTAATCTTTCAGGGTGGATATTGAATGAAATAGAGGACTTTCAATTATTCCTGATGAAAAATCATAGCGATGAACAGAAAATTTGATCCTCAAATACAAGACTCAAGAGAAGCACAAAAGTAGTAAATAAAAAAGAAAATTAAGACAAAACCAAAACATGTTATTCAATAAGGTTAACCTGTTTACATCCTATAGTACCTGTGCTATATTCACAGTACTCACAGTAGCCATAAATATTGTGGCACAATTTTGAGTCATAAAATACCACAGACACTCCACATAGAAGGTAAACCAAAACATTTGATCAGATACCAGAAAGTCAAATACATCACAGCAAGAAAAATCTATACACAATAACAATGCAGAGAACAACACTGTCCCTAAACCTTTTCCCTGTTAGACTTCCCACAAACCAGCTCCATTAAACAAATAACAAGCAGGCTCCTCTCATGACTAGTTTTCTCTCAGCTCTGCTCTAGACTTGCCTCTTCATATTCTAACATTCCTGTTCCACCCCTTCAGCAAACACCTCCCTCCACATGTGGCTTAGGCTTCCTGGAGTTTAAGCGGTTAACATGGGCCAATTATTGAATGAGAAAGATCCTTACACTTAAAATGCTATTGCTTTCAGCCCCAAGATGTTCCCTATTCATTATATAGATTGGTAGAATAACAGGTACCAACAGAATTGTAACAGGAATAACAGAAAATAAGCATATAAAACAATATCTTAGGCAAATGATGTCAAGATAACTTTATAACAGTATAACAAGAATCACACAAAAATGAGCCCAGAAAACAATATCTTAGGGTAGGACTTGAACACAAACGACACATCACACCCCCTCAAAGAATGGGGCCTAAAATCTTGTGGTAAGGAGCGAAAGTCTCTTCTTCCATAGCTACTTCCTTCTGAAATTGAACATAGAGTTATCCCTGCTCCAAGAGCTACTATTTGAGAGGTTTGTTCTTTAGCGGGCTTCTGGAGTTTGGTCCACTTCAAGTCCAGAGGTAACATATGACCATCATGGATTGGGGAAGACATCTGGCTTAAGTGATCTGGCATCTACAAGTGGAGGGTACTAAGCCTGTAGGAAAAAAATCTAGAAAACAAGTTTAATGGAGAAAAAGCCAGAAAGAAACAAGGAGACAATAACCAGAGGCAGAATAGATATAGGGTCATCTATGCTTCTGGAGTCCTTGAACCCACTATCATAGCCTCATAAACCATGGAATATATGAGTTAAGGGTACAGTTTGGTGATCATATGCTCCTGAACTCTCGACAGTTATAGCATTATCTTTCCCATGTGCTATAATTTCCGCAGCCTTGATAAAGTCATCTGGAATCCATTTACCCATACTTCAGCTCCCAATTTTATTCTATCAGTAGAATGCAATCCTTCAGTTCCTCTGCTAGTTATTTCAGAGGGAGGTTGAGTTTTTCAAAAGGGCATTGTTTCACAAGGAATAACAATCACTTGAACTGTTCTATCATTTTTACAAAACTGTATGGGTTCATCACCTAAATTTTGGAATGCCATTTCTCCTTGATAATTAGAATCTATCACTCCAACCAATACATATATTCCTTGAGCTGCTATTCCTGATTTAGGTAATATCCATCCAAAACGATTCTTGGGGATTCTCAAACATATTCCAGTAGAGATCATTCTTATTTCTTTCCTACCCAACCAAAAGTCCTCCAAGCAATGTAAATCATATTCTGCTGAGCCAAGTGTTCCTGAATATGGTATTAGGACATCTGGCCTCACAGTCCAATACTCAACATTTGTGATCTTGTGTGTTTGTTATTTTCTAATTTGTAGATTTTGGGTCATCATTTTGTCCAGAGGTGTACATCCTCCTGATGATCTATTATTCTAGTTATGTAAAGCAATGAACCAATTATCTTTCCAATGTTGATAAGAATTATTAAATCTTAACTCCCTTAACTTTTCTTTCTATAATCCATTCATTCTTTCAATTAACACAGATATATGTGGATAATATGGAAAATGGTATATCCATTCTATGTCATTTAATACAGAATATCTCTTCATTTCATTACTTTGAAATGTGACCCACTGTCACTTTGAATCTGTATTGGAGTTTCATAATAGATACTCAATGAGATTTAAAGCTTTATGGATGTTTTTCTGGATTGCATTCTTATAGGAACAAGTCATTAGTATACCTGAATAGGTAACAACAGAAGTACATATAAATTTGCATCTTTTATCTTGGGGTAGGTGTCCAGTATAATCTATTTGCCAAATTTGGGCTGGTACATTTCCAATTCCTAATACTTCAATTACTATCTGATAAATAGTCCATTACTTTTCCAACTGATAGTTATACGTGTGTGTATGTACGTGTGTATGCATGTATATGCATGTGTGTATATGTATATATGTACATGCATATGTACATATATGTATGTGTGTATACACACATATATTATATCATTCTGCTGCTTGTTTTAACAATGAATGAGAGCTACAGATACCTTGGTCTTGTGCTCACTGGTGTGTGGCCTAGACCCCTAAATGGATGGTCATTTGATGCACCCATTTTACTAGTACCAGATCATCAGCTGGTGTCAGAGTAGGGGCAATATATTGAGTAGTAATCTTTGCTGGTCAATCAACATGTGCAGTGTAACTCATGTTCTGGTGTGGTGAGGGTCATGTGAGCATCTACATGAAAAATTGACAAATTAGTAAGTAAAGACATGTCCTGTCTATCTTCCCATACTTTGCCACAGACTTGTTCACCATCAATTTCCCAATTTTAATTTTTCCACATGGACATCCCTGTAGCTAAACCATTAGCTACCACACATGAATCAGTGAAAATAGGACACTATCCACCTTGTTTTGTTTTGATAGCTTCATGTACTGCCATAAGTTCAGCATATTGACTACTTCCATCTATCCCAATACTTTCCAAGATCCACCTAGTTCATGGGTTATACACGAACATTTTCCAGTTTCTTTTGTGGCCCAAATATTTTGCTGTCCCATCAGTAAACCATACATGTCTCTTTTATATTTCAGTTAAGCCATCATATACATCATTCCATTTTACCAAGGACTATAACAACTGTTGCTTTGGTTCAGGGAGTGTATCATTTCCCCTTGGTATCTATGTTTGCTATAGATTCATGTAAAGTAGAAACACCACTTTTGCCTGTTTTAGATCCATCTTAATATACCATTTCCATTTAATTATGCTAGCTTCCTGTGCATGTCCAATTCTATGGGAAACTGGGATATTCATTACCCATGTCATAATTAGGATTCTAGGCCTTAATACTGCCTCATGGCTAAAAGTCAAGTTCAAGCTCCACCAAAGCCCAATATGCTGCTAACAACTGCTTTTCAAAAAGGGTATATTGACTTCCAGATGAACGGAGTTTCTTAGATTAAAATTCTAAGGGTACATTTCAGCTCTGTTGCTTTTGTCATATACTCCCATTCACATATTCATCCTGTACAGTTCCTTGTATTTCCCCTGGGTCACTTTGCAAAGGCCACATAAATCTAGGGCCAACTATATAGCAGGCTTTGCTTCTTAAAAAGCTTTACTCTGCTCAAGTCTCCAATCAATATAATATTTTTTTCTTAGTAATTTTATATAAATATTTCAAAATCTGTCCTACATGTGATATGTGAGATCACCAAAATGGTTCAGGGTAAAAATAGTCATTCAATAAAATAGAAGACTTTCAAGCATTCTTGATGTAAAGACTAGAAGCTGGCAGAAAATCTGACTTTCAAACAAAAGAATGAAGAGAAGTATGAAAAAGTATACAAAAAGATAAATCATAAGGGACTTTCTAAAGTTTAACAGTTTACATTCTTACATGGAAAGATAATATTGGAAACTCTTGAAACTTTTCTCAGTATTTGGGTAGTGGGAGAAATAATACATACATATATACGTTCACACCTACATACATACATACATACCTACATATATATATATATATATATATATATATATATATATATAATACACACATACAGACAGAGAGCACAGGTTGAGTTGAATAAGAAGGGATAACATCTAGAGAATAAAATTAAGGGGTGAGAGAGAAATATATTGGGAGGAGAAAGGGAGATATGGAATGGGCAAATTATCCCTCATAAAGGACGGAAGAAAAAACTCTTCCTGTGGAGAAGAAAAGAGAGGAGGTGAGAACGAAAAAGGGAAACTTACTCTCTTCACATTCGGCTTAAGGGGGAAATGACATGTTCACTCAGTTTGGTATGAAAGTATATCTTACACAATAGAAGGGTAGAGGAGAAGTGATGGGGGGGATGACAGAAGGGAAGGCCAATGGGAGAAGGGAG
>JAQQSK010005651.1:0-14813 GCA_028658325.1 Potorous gilbertii
TTTGCAAAACTACACAGGTAGGGCCTATATTGAATTGCCTGCCTTCTCAAAGGGAATGGATGGTGAGGGAGGGATGGGGAGAAGTTGGAACTCAAAGTTTTAGGAACAGCTGTTGAGTATTGTTCTTGCTACTAGGAAATAAGAAATACAGGTAATGGGGAATAGAAAGTTATCTGGCCCTACAGGACAAAAGAGAAGATGGGGACAAGGGAAGGGAGGGATGATAGAAGAGAGGGCAGATTGGTGATATGGGTAATTAGAATGCTGGGTGTATTGGGGAGGGGGGAGGGGACAAATGGGGAGAAAATTTGGAACCCAAAGTCTTGTGAAAATGAATGTAAAAAGTTAAATAAATAAATTTATATAAAAAAATAATTTTAAAAAAAAGAGAGGTTTGGGTTAGCTTTTTTGGGGGGGTTAATATTTTTTTTGAGTCATGAACAGCTTTGGCAGTCTAGTGAAAGCTGTTTATTCCTCCTCATAATATCTTTAAGTGAATAAAATGAAATATATGGTATTACAAAGGAAACCAATTATGTTGAAATAGTTTCAAAGTGTATTTTTTTTAAATTTATAGATACCATGTGAAGAACCCTTGAGTTGGATGATTTGTATGATCTTCATGATCTCTCTGATATTCCCGGTGCAGAATCTCTAGATGTGAGACGTTAAATGACCAAGCAGTGACAAAACCAGAAACTACTCCTAGGAACCCTCCTTCCCAAGAACCAATAGGGCCTTGAGTTGAATGGTCCCCAGTTTCTCAATCCTTACTCTACAACTGCCTACAACATGCCATTTAATCAGTCCTTAGTTATTATGAGAAGGGATGCCCCTGTTTGTATGTAACCCAGGAAGGGAAAACCTGCTTAGGAGAATGCCCCCTCTGCTTGTTTATTACATCTGAGGCCATTGCTCTGTGGCATTTTGTGCCCCTGGGATCAGTCCATGAGAAAGACAGGTCAACCTGGATGTGTAGGGTCTCCAGGCGCATCTTATCTGATTCCTTAATTGCCACATGCCTTGTAGAAATCCTACAGCTGATGGCAAAAGCTTAACTCAATCATCTCAATACAAGCAAGGACAAGCAGGGACTGATGTGCTGTTAGAGAGTGTTGCCAGAGAACAAAAATATCCCAGTTTCGTCCTCCCACCACAGCAGAATGCAATGCTGGAGGGGTAGGGGAGGGTCTCCTAGGAGTCCAAATTAAATTTAATCCTGAGGACTTGAGTCTGAACATTGCCGTCCCATACCACTTCATTACACTGAGAACACTGCCTAATCCACCCTGTCCCCCTTAAGTGGCTCAGTGGTCATTAATATGCATTTGCAAAGGAAAGTCATGTATGAAATTAGACAAACAGGGAAAAGTCAGCTTCATAAACTGTTTGAAGGAGAAGACAGTTTAGAGATTAACCTATTCTACCCTTTCATTTTACAGATTCAGATATAGGGACCCAAAGAATCCACTGACTTGATCCAATTCAAACTACTATTGAGGTTAGCAGATCTGTCAGCCTCTAGCTTAGCCCTCTTGGGGAAATTTTGGGAAATTACTTTATTTACAATCCCAAAGACTATTCTACCAGATTTATTATTTATATATGTATCTCCCTTTCCCACAGGTCCTGGTACAGCATCTGGAACACAGTAAACACTTAATCAATGTTTTATGTGTAATAGAATGAATGAATATACATTGTATATATTTGTACACACATACAAAATGCATATATTATACATATATGTGTATAGCATATAATATATATTCCAATATATAAACACATAGATCATATATATAAACATATATATTTATAGTAAATGCCTATTTATCTATAAGGGAAACATCTAGAAAATTCAAATAACTAGACTTCAAAATTCATTATGTTTTGCAGGAAAGAAAAGAAATGAAAAGCAAGCCATTTTTTTAAAAAAAAGTTAAACATTTAGTAGTCTGGATCAATCTTGACTCAGTCTATTCTCGCACACTTTCATCTCTCACTGTGAGAGCTGATATCCAAAAGAATGTTGTTAAAGGCATGTTGCTGTAGAGCTGGGTATGGATGAAAAACCAGTAGTCCTTTTCATATGTTAAAGACACCAAATTTAGAAATATACTTTGCTTTAGTGACTAGAAGGCCCCCTGGGACTCATGATAATATAGATTGGGGTGGTGACCCTGCAGCCTCGAGGCCACATGTGGCCCTCTAGGTCCTTGCGTGCAGCCTTTTGACTGAGTCCAAGTTTTACAGAACACATCCTTTTATTGAGGGGATTTGTTCTGTGAGGTTTGGATTCAGTCTAAAGGTCACACTTGAGGACCTAGAGGTCACATGGGGCCTCAAGGCTGCAGATCCTCACCTCTGACCTAGATTCAAGGACTATTTCTCATACAGAATGACATCACAAACCTGGGTAAGTTATTTAACTTCTCAGTGCCCCAGGTAGTTCTTTTAGGCAGCTTATCTAGAGCTCTAAATATGGATAAAATCACAGGCTAAGGCAAACAAACAAGAATCCTATATATTTCCTATTCTATAGTAATATATTTCTATCCTCATTTTCATAGCCAAACTCCTTAGGAAAAAAAAATCTGTGTTTGTTGCTTCCAATTCCCGCCCCCCCTTCTATTCATTTCACAACTCTCTTTTACCAATAGCTTCAATGAAGATTTGAAATCAAATTTAGAAAGGAACATATTGATTAATTTTGATATTTAGTGTGTCCCAAAAGTCTTAGTGCATCCAGGACACCCTTTACTTGATTAATGAAAAGGGAAAGGAAGGGAAATAAACAATTGCATGGTGCCTACTACATGCAAAGCTTGTGCTAAGCACATTTTACAAATATTACCTCCTGGAATTCTCACAACAATCCTGAGAGGTAGGTGATATTATTATTCCAATTTTACGGATGAGGGAACTGAGGCAAGCAGAGCTTAAATGACTTGTCCAGGATTACTCTGTAAGTATCTGAGGATTTCAACTCAGATTTTCCTGATCCCAGATCCAGCATCTGTCCCTTGTGCCACCAGTTGCCTAAGTGGAACTTTTGTGTCTAGGATTTCTGTGCCCTGGGAAAGTGACACAAAATGGGTTTCCATTATGGGAGGGGAAGGGGATGACAGAGACCCTAGGACGCTAATAGAAGACTGCTATTGGAGAGGCTTCTATATGAGATTGAGTAGAAGGATGGGGCAGGGGAGGAATTCACCTCAAGCTATCATCTCATAGCATCCTTTTTAAACCAATCATTCTTACCAGCTACGTGCTAAGTTCTGTCATTTATACATTACTGAATCACTGCACCATGCTGTCACTGCCCTATAAATTTGGCACCCTGGGGCAAAACCCCATTCCCTTTGCCCTAGTTTCGGCTTTGCTCCAACATAACCTTGTCCTGATTTATTGTTCTCTGCTGAACCATTCCTTTTCTTCAGCATCTTTTTAAGATGCTAAAATTTCTGAATTATAAAGCAGGTTCTACAAATGGACCATAATTTTAGTGGTATTGATATTCAAGCAGGGAGATGAAATGATACATACTTCTTACCAAGTTCTATAAGGGAGAAGAAAGACTATTCAAATGTGAATAAATAGGACAAAGCATATCAGGTTCTGCCTTTGCCTAAATTTAGTGTTCCCATGCTGGAAATATAATGTGACCCTAGATGGTATTCCATATTCAAGATGAGACTTTAATCTGGGATAAATTAATTCAGGAAAGAAAAATAACTGGTTTTCCTGGAAACTTAGAATACCAGCGCATTGGAAAGGTAGAGCATAATCATAAGAAAAAAACTCATATGTTGCCAGCCTAGAGGGAGTTTGCAAAATACTTAAAGTTCTGTACTAATAGTGTTCATTACAGAAGCTATTTGAATACCAAGTTTTTCCATCTCAGGATAGCATGGTAGGGGCAGGTATGGCCTAGAAGAGCATGGGGGACTCTGTATGGCAATGATGTGAGAACTGAAGGGGAGACTCCTTTTCCCTCATTCCTTCATCTTTTGTATTGGGAAGGTAGTAAAAATATCAACATTAGAGATTCATCCTTTTGAATTAGACTTTTCAGAAATATTCTATTAAAATGCAAATATCCTAGAGAAGGAAAACACATGGAAAAGAATAGAATCTGGAGCACAGGACATTCCTGGGGAAGGCAGACCTGGTTGAGATAATTAATTTGGGAGAGGAGAGAAGGGTTACCTGGGTAGCTAAACAACAAAGAAGTGTCACGGTATAGTGAAAAGAAAATTGAAATGGGAATCAGAAAACTGAAATTCAAGTACCAGCTTTGCCACTTCATAGTCACATGAGCTAGTACAAGCCCCTTCATTTATCTTTGGCTCAGTTTACTTTGTATGCCCGTTAAGAAAGTTGGATGAAATGATCCCAAAAGTCTATCCATCTCTAACATTTGGTGTTTCTAGAAGACAGTGTTGAGGATAGTACCCTGGATTTGAAAGCAGAAGATCTCAATTCAAATACCACCTCAGAAACTTACTTTTGATACCTTAGCAAACACTTTAATTGCTCCGTGCCTCAGTTTTGTCATCTATAAAGTGAGAGGACTAAACCCAATGGACTTTTGGACTCTTCTAACATTAGATCTTTGATCTTAGTATCTTAGTATCCCCCTCTAGGGGACAGAATCCTGGACTCAGAGCTGGGAGAGGCCAGGGTTCAAAATACAATGTTGACTTGTTTGCACTTACAGAAGTGACATTACTTTCCTGAAATCCAGTTTCCTCATTGATAAAATGGTAGTCATAATATTTATTGTTTACAAACTTAAAGTTTATTTATACTGGTTATTGTTTCTGTTCAGTGTTACTGAAAAGAATGGTGGGTACGTACTGAGGAATCACTTTGCCCTCTTCCCAAGTTTTCTTCTCATCTCAGAGCATTCACAGCTACTACTTGGGTAGTTAGGGTCTGCAGCTCCACAATAAAGAATTTCCATGGCTGACTGAGTCAACTGAAGTGAATTGTCCATGAGATCCCATATGGTACAGTTGCAGCAATGCCCGTGAAGTAGTCACCCACCCTCCCCTGAGCAGCTACACTATATATTAACTGGTCCTCAAAGGTTTCTGGGATCAGTGATTATCATATGCTCATTTCCTAGCTTTGCTGGGGAGCTATTGCAGAGAGGTTTATCCATGTTCTCCATTTCTCCTTTGCAGGACCTGGATGCCTAAAGCACTTCTTTCATATTTCTGTGAGTTTGTGAATTCATCAATATGACATCCTGTCACAAATCATCTTTGTCTTCTTATTCTCTTTCATTCCTGCCTATGTTTTCCCATAGATCTGATCTACTCAACAAGATGGAGGCCTTTGTCTAGGCCTTCTTATATTGTAGGGGTGCAGCATGGCATTTACATTGCATATATGTTATTCTTCAATTTTGCTAGATGAATGCAAGTTTTTTAATCATGTCTTTCCTCAAGGGTCATCTCCCTTACACCATTTTTCATACATAGATAACCATTGGAGGTATGGTACAGCTTACTTGTACCTACTTTTCATCTCTCCATTGTCTTTTGGGTCAACCATAGCTTCAATTCTGCAGATGTTTATAGAGTTCCAAGATCTATAAACACACAGTACCAATGGGAAAGCAACTTTGTTTAAAAAAATGGACTTTGGCAATGGGGAAAATTTGGGAACATCGAAAGCACTGTATAATTTCCCCAAATATAGTCCACCCCTATTCTCTCTGCTCTTTCACTCTGGGTCTAACTCACTGCTTAGCTATAGGGTTTGCTCTAGATATCATTGCTGTACCAGTTCAGTGGAATGACTGTTCAATAACACATTGACAGTAGGCACTTTTCATTCAGTCACTCTTTTTATAAAGACTGCTGACCTAATCTCTTTTGAGTAGTCATGGTTCTCACTGAGAGTGCCCTGTCATAGTTCTGGAGCTTGATGCATTCAGAACAATGTCATTTAGAAAGAAGTGCCTTGTTCTCCATGGGGATGTGTCAGGATAGTGTAGCTTAGTTGAGTTTCACTCCCTGCTTTCTGTAATCCACTTTTCATTTCCATTAGTTTTACTGTTCTACGATGATCACATTTGTTTATAATCTGTTGCTTTTTCCATGATACTACAAAAATGAGTTTGTGTTATAAACTGGTGTTACTCATATTTGCCATGTCTCTGTCCTTGGAAAGAAACCAAGTATTTGCTGGCTGTGGTGGTTTCTGATGTGGTTTTACCATGTTTGAGTGAGCACTTTATCTCTGGTGATGTTTTTTGTAGGGGGTGATCAAGGTCAATATCTGCCCCCTTTTACCATTTTCCACTGATTCTCACTTGTCAGGTTGAAGCTACAGCTGTTATTTACATTGCCTTCTCTTCTTTATCTTCTAATTTCTTGTTGATTTTAACCTAACAAGTTGATGGTCTGACTATACACAAGATAGCAGTTTGTGAGATGATCCTCATGTCTGGTAACATTTCCTTGACTATTAAGTGACTTTCTTTTTTGAACGATGCTGTCCACTTTTTGGCTGTCTGTTTTTTTGAATGATGTTCCTTACTTGCCATGATTGACACTTATAGACTATCTTGTTAGTATGTGTCTGTGTACACATATAAATCTATACATATATAGACATAGATATAGATGTATGTATATGCATGAGACTTCCAAGTTGTCCTCTGGTCTCCTATATTTGTCAAAAGTGAGTCATATTTTCCAATGTACTCTTGCCATATTTCCTTCTGTATACCTTTGTACTGAAACCACTAACTCCATCCTGACTTGCTTTGGAAGAGCAGGTAGTCAGTCAATTCACACTAAATTGGAGGAATATAGCACAGAAACAGAAGCTGAAAGTGGGGCAAGGTAGAAAGTTTTTGTATAAACAAGATCAAATCCTGCATCTGAGTGGGAAATTATTAGATGACTATCTTGGTTCCCCTTCTTAAGTGGAAGATCTGGAATGGGAACTCTCCTATCTACATTCACAGGGAAAGAAAGACCCCAGATACATGGGTTCCTGAGGAGATATGTAGATCTTGTCCAATTTTCATAGAATTTCTATATACTTTTATTCTCCATAAAAGGTATTGATACGTACACAACCTGCAATTATCTTCATGGTTGTCTATGTACTCATACTCATTGTTAGCTCTCCAGGTGCTTCATAAAAATGGTGTTTCTTTTCTCCTTTAAGTGAAGGATAAAGGTAACTCTGCTAATACTTCTGTTTGCCTCTCCAAGAGTGATCTGTGAACCATCTTTCCATTCAACTGCAATCTCCTTTTGTCTTCTGGTTTCATTCATTATTCATATTGTTTAGGTTTTCTAATAGTATGCAAATTAATTTTCATTGGCCAAAGATCTTATGCTTAGAGTACCTATCATTGAATATATGTTTATAAATATACTGCATAGTGTGATTCTTAGGATGTACTGCCCTTTTTTCTCTTCAAATTTTGGCCCCATCAATGTGGAATTAAATAAAGGCTATATAGAACTGAGATAAATGTCTTATTTTCCTTTGTTCCATGCTTTGCATAAACCTGTGATGACTGAAGGATTACTTCCTTATTTCCCTGTAATAGTAATAATGAGCCTACTGTGTTAGGCTCATCTATTCCTGTCTGTGTGCGTGTGTTTGTGTGTGTGTGTGTGTGTGTGTGTGTGTGTGTGTGGGTGGGTGGGTGTGTGTGTACTGGTCCAAGAGAAACAGAACTTATTTTTCTATGACCTCTCCAGGCAGTATGAATTCAAAATGAGTTTCCTGTTGGTTTATGTCTGCTTGTGGATAGCAAAAGTAGATTAATCTGACATAGTCATATTATAGAGGGCAGCCAGTGAGGCTTTTGGGGAAATAGTAACCACTGATGAGCACTTACCCCGTTCTAGTCCAGCTGGACTTCTGAGAGTATAATTCAGAAAACCCACTAGCTCAAAGAGTAAGTAAGAATTATCATGGAAGAGCATTTTCCTGACACTTTTATCTGGAGCCTTTTCTATAAATCATAGAAGGAACCAAGCAGCAAGTAAAATATATACATCTTGAGGACAGGGTCAATTTTCATTCCTTTGCTCTGTACCCATAGTGACTTTCATCATTTCCATGGTGTCTGGCACATAACAGTTGCTTAATAAATGCACATCTAATTATCAATAATTACTTCATGGTAGGGACTACAAAGGCATTATTATATAGTGAGACACTAACGGGATCCTGAGAAAAGATGTCTCACCAATGACTGACTTATAGAAATGCTTGGCATCAGCATATTTCTGGCTGCTCTTCTCAGAAAGGGAACTTTTTAAGTCTCTCACCATCTGCAAACTGGTATTAGTTGGCAATAAGAGTCAGAACCAAAGATTTAGTGCTGGTAGTCAACTTAGCCAATTATTGCAAATGCTCAATTTCAAAAGCATGGCTATGCTTGGATAAACCAGAATCCTATAGGCTTTGAGTTTACCTCTGGGTACCAATGAGTGAACATTGATTGACAGGTGTGGAGTGCTATAAAAAATAAGATTATAACTTACCATTAAAATTGATACATTTTATTTACCAATAAATAATATTCTGTAGGACCTTCCAACATTTAAGGAAAAAAATCAGGAAAATAATTTGTCAGGACATGAACTTAGGGAACATAATGGTCTTCCTTTTTTTTTTTTAATAAAATGTGATATCTGGAACCAGAATCATCAAGGAGTCATAGGATCACAGATTTAGGGTATGAGAGAGCCTCAAAGGTGATCAAGTCCACATTTTTCATTTTATATATATTAGGAAATTGAGACTCAAGTAGTAAGTAATAGGACCAGGTTTTAAACCCCCAAGTCCTCTGACTCCAAACCTAGCACTCATAGTGCCAACTATTGTTTCTCAGATTATTTTTCATAACCACCATTCCTTATGATATTCCATTATATTTACATATCACAATTTACTCAGTTATTTCCAAATCACTGGACCTGTAATTTGTTTCCATCTTTCTACTACTACAAATGGTACCTCTGTGAATATTCTGACACATATGGGGCCTTTACTTTCTATCACTGACCCCTTTGGTGTTGAAATCAAATAATGGAGTCAGTAGGTCAAATGGTATCAATTAGCTATTAATTAAGTGCCTATTATGTGTCCAGCATGGTACTAAGCAATGAGAATGCAAAGACAAAAGTGAAATAGTTCCTGCCCTCAGAAAGCTTATAGTCTAATTGAGTAGGCAACGTCTAGATATATAGTTATATACAAGATTCATAGAAAATGTATACAAGATAACCTTGGAGAAGAAGGGACCAGTAAAGAGGACCAGAAAAGGTCTCTTGTATTAGGCTGAACATGAGCTAAGTGTTGAAGGAAAATAAGATTTCAGCAGTTGGAAGAAGAAGAATATTCCAGTTATCTGAGATAACCAGTTTAAAGGAATAGAGGTTCCTCATCTTGTATGAGTGACCACACCTAGATTAATATGACTGAATGTGGAAGTATATAACATGGAACTAGAATGGAAAAATTGGAAGAGGCTGGATTGTGAAGAGTTTTAAATGACCAAACAGAGAAGTTGATCCTAGGGGTGATAAATAGCCACTGAAGTTTCTTTTATTCCCCTTATAGTTGGGTAGTGACATGAGCAATTTAATATATTTTCTGATATAATATTATATATATTATATAATTTTATTTTTTTTCCTAAAAGAGGTGAACCAAGAATGCAACTTAGCATGTTACCTCTGAATGGTCACTAACATCAGTCTGCCTGGAGGAAATATATTGTTTTGACCATTATTTATTTTAAGAGTTTTTAAAATCCCTTTTCCTCCAAAGAAATCCAAAGAACACGGCCCTTTCTCTCCTATTTGCTGTCCACCCACCAATCATGGAGTCTAAATGAATTGGTTTCAAATTATTCTGTAGATCATTTGCCAAGGATTAGGACACACATGTATGTCCACATTGTAACCTTCTGGGCTGAACAATTTGGTTCACAGAGTACTGAAGATTAATAGCTTAGCATAATAAGAAAAGCTCTGGTGTATTATCATATTAGACTTACCTCCAACTTCCAATACCTTCCCCCCAAATTTGATAGAATTGTATTGTTGACTGAATTCTTGTCCAATGCACTCTTCTGTCCCTCTCCCGTTGTATAAAATCAGTCCAGCAGATGTTTATTAAATGTTTATTATGTACAAGGCTTTGCATAGTTGGGTACTGTGGATATGAGCAAAAATGTAATAGACCTTGTGCTTAAGGAGCTGACATATTACCAGGAAGCTACAATATGTATACATCCAAATAAATATGAGAGAATTTGAGAATGAACAGAGCACCAATAACTATAGGGATTGTGAAAGATTTCATGGCAGAGGTAAGACTTTGGGCAGATTCTGCAAGGAAGTTGAGGTATCTAAGAAGTAGTTGAGGAGCAAGCACATTCCAGATATAGAGCCTAGCTTATACAAAGATGCATGAAATAGAAAGTCTCATCCAAGGACTAGCTAGTAGTTCAATTTGACTGGAACACTGAGTTTGTGAAGTGGGATGATGCTGGAAAGATAGATTGTGAAGGACTTTTAAGTACCAGGGTAAATAATTTGTGTTGTATGCATGGAAGAATAGGAAACCACTGAAGATTTTAGAGCAAGGGAATGGCATGGTCAAGAGTATGATTTTGGAAGTTGTCAGTTGTCTAGGTAGTCAATTGGAGATGGGAACGAATGGAAGGTAGAAGAAAATCAACCAGCAGTTAGGAAGTAGTTCAGTCAAGAGGTGATAAGGGATAGAATTAAAGTGTCTGCCAACCTAAGTGACCAGAAGTATGATGGTCCCCTCACCAAAAATGGAGAGATTTAGAGGAGAGATTAGTTTAGGATAGAAGAATATTGGACATGTCAGATTTGGGATACCAACAATATTTGCAAGTTGAGATATCCAGGGTAATTGTGGCTATTGGTGAAGTTACCTATGGCCAGTAGTGCTTTGATAACAGTTGGATATGTAGATTTAAAGGTCTTCTGTGTTGAGGTTGAAACCATCAGAGTTGATAAGGTTCATGGTAGGGTATTGTTCAGAGAGAATGGAATTTTGTGAAGGAAAAGGTGACCCAGGTCAGAGGTTTAGTGGAGAGACATGGATAACAATATAGAAGAGAATAAGAATACATAGTCCTACAGTTAAAAGAAGCTCCAGGAGGAAAAAAAAGTGTCATGCAATTCAAGGTAGGAAAGTATATCAAGGAGAAGGGAATGGCCAAAAATATCAAAACCTGCATAATGGTCAAGGAAAATCAAAACTGAAAAATTGACCCAACTAAGAGATTATTGGTAATCTTGAAAGAATATATAATTGTAGAGTAGAGAAAGAAATGTGAATCCCACATAACCTGTTGGTTATTTCAATTTATCCTGTATACATATATATATATATATATATATATATATATATATATATATATATATATATATATATACATATGTATCTTGTTTTTACGTAATTGTTTGTGGGTTGTGTCCCCTACTAGATGGTGAGCTCATTTAGAGTATGACTATCTTTTGCCTTTCTTTGTATGCTGAGCCATGGTACCTGGTACATAGTAGTTGCTAAATAGATGTTTATTTATTAATTGAGGAAGTTAAGTCAAGGTTGAGAATATAGAAAACTAAAGCTCAAGGAACTTCACAGTTACAGGTAGTAGAGATAGAGAGCACTCTTGAGGAGATGAAGGGGTCAAGTGAAAATTTTTTTTGTCTGAATTGTTTGTTTTTTAAAGTCTCTGAACATATTTGTAGGCAGTGGAGAAAGAAAATGATCAGTGGTACAAGCTCCTAAGAAAGACCGGACAGAATCAGACCAAGGATTACAACTAGAAGTCTTAGTTATTTCAAGAAAAAGACCACCTTATCCCCAGAGATCAAAAGAAAAGAAGACATGTAGCATTTCCGAAGCATTTTAAAGTGTACAAAATCATCTCCTGGGTCCAGGGTGGCATTGGAGGCTTAAGAAAAGAAAATAACATTTTGAATAGCCCCTCATGGAATTATAATTAATAATCATTCATGGAAGGGTAAAAAGATTGATATGCAATAGTGAGTTCACCATTGACTGGATAAAATGAATTTTTCATAGACCTAGTCTGCAGGATTGTATGACTTCCTCCACTAGTGTCTAACATTTTGGAAGTAGGAGCAGAGAAGGCTTTTGGAAGGGGTGACCTAGGGATAAATGTTACCAGAGACTGAAGGGCATATTTTGATTATAGACTAAAGGAGGCAAGAGAATCAAGGGTGAAGAAAACCAAGGGTCAGTGCAAAGGAGAATGAATTAACTATAATGTCAAAACCATGAAGAAATAAAAGGAAACTTAGAGAATGAATGATGGACTAAAAAACCAAAACAAGGAGGAATAAAGGAAATGGAGTTATAGAAGACTGAGTCAAAGGGAAAGATAGGACAAGAGAGTATTATCAGAAAGCTGAATTTCAGACTTTAAGACCATGTAAATGACGCCTATATTTGAAATTTATTTGAAAAATAGACTGAAAACCAGAGGCCCTGGGTTCAAATCCCGGTTGTACCACAGGACCTTTGGCCAATTGTTTCATACTCCTGAAATTCAAGTTTCCCTTCTATCAAATGATGGTAAAACCCTTTGAATGATTTCACTCACAGGGTTGCTCTGAGAGGTACGTGAGACGTATAGCAGAGCATTCTAGAAAACCTAAGTGATTACGTAAATGTGAACTATTGTAATTAATGTTACTGACCGTAATGATCCTAATTCTATGTTCTCCTATCACTGATGCTCTCCTTTTGAATGCCTTTGATTCCACAAGTCCAGTGATCAATTGCTATCCCCTTCCAATGACAGAGAGAGATGACTTTCAGATCTCGGATAACAGAGAATTTTTAGGCTTCTTTATTTTTTAATCTCAAATAGTATAATGTAAGCATCAGTTGAAATTGGGTCTCGAATCCTGATGATGGCAAGAAAAAGAATTTGCTTTGAATGTAATGAACATGGCCCTTTGGAAGGTCTATAATGCATTATAAAATTTAATCACAAAACAAGAAGAGGAAAGTGAAAAGCTGCTGCTATTCTTTTTAAAAAACAGCCAATGTCAGGATTTAGAATCTAGTTCTGAGTATAATAACCATTAAACTACAGGAATAGAAAATCTCAATAGGATGATAGGATACTATACAATAGAAAATAAATCTCTAATGGTCCTCTACCTGAGATTAAAATAGAGAATAATGTATATTGTCGCTTGTGGGTATTATAAATGTTCTTGTTCTTGTGATTCCATCCCGATTTGACCAATTATTCCCAATCAGAAGGACCCAATGTCATTTGCATTATCAAATGCCCATGCACAATTCAACCAACAAACATTTTTAATCATCTTCTATGTGCAAAACAATATATATAGGCACTATACTTAGTAGTTACGATCATTCACAGGTAAGGAAAGAAGGTATGAAATAAGCATTTATTAAGTACCTATTTTATCCCAGACACTGCTAAGCACTTTATAAACATCTCATTTGATCCCCACAACAACCCTGGGATAGCTACTATTATTTTATTTTAAATTTTCAGTTGATGGAACTGAGGCAGAGACTAAGTGATTTGTCCAAGGTCATTGACTAACTAGTAAGTGTCTGAGTCTATATTTAAACTTTAGTCTTCCTCACTTTAAGCCCAAGTTTCTATTCACTGTGTTACCTTGCTGCCTCGGTTAAGGTCAGTGTCCCTATCTCTAAAACAGCAACGTGGTCCCTTTCCAAAAGCAAAGAGTCATTTAAACCTTTTTCTAAATCAACTTTGAAAAGAGTTGACAAGTCATAGGACATAGGGAAGCTAGAAAGCATCTAGTTCAATGTCTTCATGTCACAGGTAAGGAACTGAGGTCCAGAGCATGAGAGAATTAGTCTGCATCACATATTGAGTGTGTAGTTGAGTTGAAGCTGGCATCACATATTGAGTGTGTAGTTGAGTTGAAGCTGGCACTTGAATATGCAGAGTCCTGGTCTGGTGCTTTTTCCTTAGTAACTGAAATTAAAATACCTCTGATCTGAAAGAAAACCCTGACATAGTCAGTAGGCTTATGATTCAGTTGACGTGGGATCAAAGTCTGACTGTCACTAACCTCTGGTTGTAGCCTTGGTCAACCCACATAATCTCTTTGTGGTCCCTGTTCTTTTACCAAAAAGACCACTATGAGCTGAACAACCTAAGACCCAGTAGAAGGTCATTGGGCAACAAAGAAACTCTAAGAACTCCACTAAAATGGTTTTTGGAAGACACACTCTTTAGACACAATCAGGACCCATTCAGTCATCCACAGACAGAATCCTGGTATTTAGACCTGGAAAGGGCCTTAGAGATCATCTAAACATTTTGCCATTCTCCTGTTGCAACTGAGGCCCAAAGTGGTTACATGAGGCAATATGGGTAACTTAACTAGTCTGAGGGCAGTGAAAGGACCCAAATTCATGGTCCCCAAATCCCAATTTAGTGAACTTTCCAGTACAGTGACCAACCTTAGGTTCCCTTGTAGGGACTAGATAGATCAGTTCCCCTCTTGCCTTTGGAGTACAGAGATGGTTCATTTGGTTCACCAGATATATGGAACATTTCCCCTATGAAAGAATTTTTTTAATATTTTTTTAATATAAATTTATTTACTTGACTTTTTACATTCATTTTCACAATATTTTGGGTTCCAAATATTCTCCCCATTTGTCCCCTCCCCCCTCCCCAATACACCCAGCATTCTAATTTCCCCTATCACCAATCTGCCCTCTCTTCTATCATC
>JAQQSK010005652.1:0-14812 GCA_028658325.1 Potorous gilbertii
GCTGCCTCTGCCGCTGCCTCCTGAGGGGGCCTGAGTCCCAGAGACACCCCGCTCCCCTCTCAGCCCGTCCAGACGTCTCTCTCACTGACCTGTGCGTCTGTGGGTGGAGGGACCTTCGCGGCTGCTGGAGATTCTGTCCCTGAAGCTCCTCTCAGTGCCACGCGGCCAGGACAGGGCAGGGCTCCGCTCCTGTCCAGTGCACGATGAACCTTTGGAATTGGTTTTTCAGGGCTCTTTGGAATGGAAATCTCCTTCACCCTGTTGCTGCATGGCTCCAGTGTTCCAGAATTTGTTGGGAGTTCTTTTTATGGATAATTATGGGCTGTGGGTTCGGAGTTATCATATGTGAGTCTTTCTACTCCGCCATCTTGGCTCTGCCCCCCTGCTAAGATATTTTTAGTAGTTCTACAAAATTTGATCATCTGACTTTATTTCTATAATTCCAGAATAACCAAAGCTGAAATGACAAGAAAAAAGGTCTTACAGAGTTTTTCTTATAACCCAATCTCCCAGAGAAAGTCTAGAGTGTAAGTTAGTCCTGCTTGTTGGGACAATCACTTCAAGTATAAAATTCATTTATTTTTTCCAGTGTTCTTAAACTCTTTGGCTACATCCCTTAAAAATTTTTTTGAGGTAACAGAATCTATCAACAACACAAATGTGACACAGTCATTTTACAATTTACAAAGACACAAACACAAACCAAATGGTGAGACAGATAGATACACAGAAAATTCTGAGTGCACAATTATAATTCTAACTTTACAGAGACACACAGTTACTGAGGCATACAGATTAAAAACAGCAGAAGCATGCAGAGAGACCAATTAACAGAAGTATGCAGTTTAAGAAAGAATATTCTTACTAGAGCAATCTGAGATGAAGTGGTTCACCAGTGATTCACCTTGGAGATTTTCTCACAAAGAATGGCAAACTTGACCAAGGTGAAATCTTGGAGCAGGGAGAACGGCACAGGACTTACCAAATGAGGGGGGTTATTCTCTAAAAGAATAAGTCTCTGGTGAGACTCCATTTTCACTGGTACTGGAGAGTCTAATGTGCAAATACCATGTCCAATCCCACTCTTTACACCAGTTAATGCCAACTGGACCAAACTGGCTTCTAATCTGTGGATGGCTAGAGCCAAACAGAGCAAACTAGAGACAGGAGGGTCAGGATTCAAACAGAGGTTCAATTTCAAAGTGAGGGAAATGGCTTGCAAGCAAGGAGGCAAATTTACACTGTATTAGAGCCCTACATGTAGTGTTTATACACCTTAATTTAGATGCTTGTGGCTAGACAAAGAGTCAAATAGTGTAGTATAGCAACAGTAGTGAGACACAACAGCAGCATTGAATTTAAGTTGTCTAGTAATGAAAAGCCCATTCATAACATTTTTGGGCCTGTTGGTGTTTGCCTAAGCTCAGGGACCATCCATTTTGTGATCTAGTTACAGCAGTATTCATCTAGAGGGAGAGTGCGGAGGATTGTTGTTATGCCAAACTCTGGGCACAGTTTGCTTGCTAGGCCTTAGATCTGGAAAATAGGATATCTCCTAATAGCCTGATATAATCTAGAGATTTATATCTTTAACTTAGTATACATATGTTTATCATTTATGTTATTAATTATGTGCCAAGCAATATTTAACTAAATGTGTCTTATCCTAAATAGTTAAATATGTGTAAACTTATTGTATATGTTCACAAATATTCAAATATACAAATATATTCAAATTCAAATATTCAAATATGTGCTAGAACCAACTTATAAGGGCTAGTGGTTAAAATTTCAACTTGGACATTTACACCTGGAAAATTGGCAAATGTTACAAATCAAGCCATGATTTATTGTTTCCTTGGTTATCTAGATCAAAGAAAATGATGGAGAAAATGAAATAATGTAGATTATACTTTAAAGTGTGTAGTGTATACTTTTTGGTAGGGGAGTTGGTTGTTAAACACTTAGCAGGGTATCCCAGTATGTAGTCCATGTACTTTGCTAAGACTAGAAATCTTTACAGAAAGGAGACTGCAAGGGATTGTTGACCAAATCAATCACTTAAAGAAGATTATTCAGATGATAGGTATGCATAATAAGGGCAGAAATAGACGTGACATAAATAGAAACTATGCCTCCTTAAACTTGCCTTTTGACTCATTGTTGGCCAAAATATAGTAACAAAGCAGGAATCTTTGCTGCTGAGAAATGAGAATAATAAAGGCAGATTATGTGAGCTTTTTGATTGGGGGGAAATAATGTTTTCTTCTTAACCTAACCTTTAATGAAGCCTCAAATTCATTTTCTTGTTAAGCTAGAAAGAATCTTGGAAATAACTTAGGTAATTGTCTATAATAAAGGATGTTGATCTATATCCAGAGAAAAGTATAGAAAAGAAGAGACTTCTTCTATACCTAGATTACTCTGCCTGACATTTGTAAGCAGTATATATTGGCTATAATTCAAGAACTGAATTCTTGAAGCTGCCACCAGCCTGAAAGAATTTTTAATTACTATTCCCTATGAGACATGAGCTGAGTAAGATGTTGGCTGTTGAGGGTGAGTCTTGTTTGATGTATCTGTGAGGTTATCCCCTGGCCCATAAGATTACACCACATGGAGGAGGGGAGGGGCCACAGGGAAGGGGAGGAGTTGTGCTACTGACAGATATGTATAACAGGATTAGGGACAAGATCTGTGATTTCACTGTTATCAGGAATTCCTGGAAGAACAAACTTCCTCTACTTTCTCTGTAGCATTACCAAATTGCCTAAGCATAGGGAGGTTTAATGACTTTCCCTGGGTCACCCAGTCAAGATGTGGTTGGGGGGATCTTAAAGTCTTCCTGACTTTGAGGCCAAGTTTTCTATTCACACTTTGGCAGATAAGAGATGAGATGAACTAGTGCCATCTTGCTCACATTCTCTAGTGAATATTGTCCCTGTGATAAAATATTATATGGAAGGAAGGGATAGAGTTGCAGGATAAAATCAATAATGAGGGCTCAGTGTGGGTAGAACCTCTTTAAGTCCCAACTAAAATTCCACCTTCCTTCTACAGGAAGCATCTTAATTCCAGTGCTTACTCTCTTTTAATTAGTTCCTATTTATTGTACATGTAACTTACTTTGTACATATTTGTTTGCATGTTTTCTTCCCCATTGGACTGTAAGCAACCTTGAGGGCAGGGTCTGTCTTTTGCCTCTTTGTGTATCCCCAGGACTAAGCACAGTGACTGGCACATAGTAGGCACTTAATAAATGTTTATTGAATTAAATTTAATTGGATTCTCCTTCTTCCATATCCCCATTGCTAAGCACAGCACCTGGCACTTAGTAGGCACTTAATAAATGTTTATTGATTGATTGCTTAAGTTTAAGTCCCATTTTAGCATTAAGAAGCATGTCATAGAGGAAGGAAAGCTAGCTTAGGCATCAGGAAGATGTGGACCCCAGTCTGGCCTCTGTCACCTGTAGGTTATGTGACTCCAGGTAAGTTACTTAACCTATCCATGCCTCAGGCAAGTCTCCAAGACTGTAAGTGGCAAATTTGCACTTTTTGAGCTTCTTTAGAAAAGTTTCACTATACTAACAAAATCACAGATCTTGTTCCCACTCCTAAAACAAAGAGTGGGCTCAGATGCCCTAGTCTCCTTATGCTTTGTTTGTTTGTTGTTTTTTGCCAGGTAAAATTCAGCAACAAAGTCCTAGTCTACTTTATTGCAAGCCAAAGTATAGCAGCCAAGTTCTTGCCTACTTGAACTTAGAGTCTGATTCATTTGTATGCTAATTCAAAGAAGATTTTGGGAATGCCTAACTCTGCATCAGAGAGCTGTTTGTGATGGAGGGCTTTGACCTCTCCCAAGACATAGTAATGGAAGCACAAGGATTTAATTTCAACTTTGTGGGTGCTGTCTGCTGTGTTTTTTTGGTATTTTTATGAATGTGGTGCTTTTGTCTAAAAAACCGTCAGCTTGTAATTTTCTGTGAGTGGTTCTCACTAGCCCCTAGCAGAGCAGAGATGAAAGAATTGGCACCAATTGAATGGCAAGTCTCTGGGGGATTTTATAGCTTAAGTTTTCACTAGATATAACTCTCCTCCTTTGATGCTGATTGACATACATAGTAAAGGCATAGTAAAAGATGTGGGCTATTTATGCAGAGAATGATTTCCTTGTATGATTTATCATTTCCCGCACAAAAATTCTGGTGACTTCCTATTATCCCTCCAATCAATACAAACTGTTTTGTAGGGTATTTAAAGCTCTTTACAACCTGGCTCCCACCTCTGTTTGCACTCATACTCCTCTTCATGCAGCCAAACCAGGCTTCGTGCTGTTCCTCACACACTAAATTCCATCTCCCATCTCTGAGTCATTGTATGGGCTGCATCACTCACTTTGCATACTTGGGCTTAGAGCTTTGGGGGTATAATTGCAACACAAAAATTAATTTTTCAGGGTGAACAATGAATATATGCCACAAATGCGCAGGGAGTTCTTTCCAATGGTAGGGTGAGCGAGACCAGTGAGGCACCTAGCAGAATACCAGCCACTCCACAAACATGCACATCCTACCTCTCACTTTTTTCTCTACCGTGTATAGCTGCAAATGTGCAGGGTTGCCAACCAAAAGTGAAAACGACGTTACTTAATAATATGATACTAATGCAAATGCGTGAAGTTATGAAAGTTAAACATGCAAACATTGAAGACTGGCTGTATTAAACTCAGCATGTCCAGAATTGATATTGTTCTCTTCATCCCTTACCCCAACCTTCCCTTCTTCCTAATTTCCCTATTACTAATGAGGATACCACCATCTTTCCAGTTATGCAGACTTACAAACTAATTCCTCACTCTCTCATCTTCCCCATATCTGATTTGTTGCCAAATCCTTTCAATTTTACCTTCAAAATATATCTCATTTATATATGTCTCTTTCACTCATCTGACACTGCCACCAAGCCCTCACCACCTCATACCTAAACTATTGCTATATCCTTCTGATTTATCTTCCCACCACAAATCTCTTCCCACTCCAATTCAGAAGATCTGATCATGTCACCCCATCCCCTAGTGAGCTAGATGGTACATCAAATGTTGCTGAGCCTAAAGTGAGAAGACAAGATCAAATTCCCTCTCAGTTACTAGCTGTGTGACAGTGGGACAGTTTTCTCATTCATAAAATGGGAATAAATAGCATCTACCTCACAAGGTTGTTGTTAGAATCAATTAAGATAGTATTTGTAAAAGCACTTAACATAGTGCCTAGAACATAATACATGCTTAATAAATGCTTATTTCCTTCCTTTCTCTCCCTTTATTCAAAACCTCTAGTAGCTACCTATTACTTTTAGAATCAAATATATAATCTATTCATCTTTCTGGCCCCTTCCTAACTTTCCAAGTATTCTTTCGCTTTATTTCCTTTCATGTACTCTGTGATGCAGTGATACTTTACTCCTTTCTGCTCTTTGCATATAAAATTCTATCTCTTGATTCTAGGCCTTGTCACTGGCTGTCCCCCATATCTGGGGCTCTCTTGTTCTTCATCGCTACCTTCTGAATCCCCTGACTTTGTTTAGGTCCCAGCTAAGATCCTACCTTTTATAAGAGGACTTTTCCAATACTATGTAACCTTGGGCTAGGTTTTTAATCACTGTCTGCCTTAGATTTATCAACTCTAAAATAGGAATAAAAATAGAACATACCTCTGAGGGTTTGTTATGAGGAATAAATGATATAATATTTTTAAAGCACTTGTATAGTGCCTGGCATATGGTGGGCATTTAATTAGTGCTTTTTGAATTGACTTCATTCATACAATTCCTTCCAATTGCTTAATTCCATCCTAGGTTTCTCTGGACTCCTGTTTATATAATTCTATGTTCCTACTCAGATCTTATCTTCTCATCAAGAATGCTTTAAAAGTCCCCTTGATCATTCAAGGTCCATTTTCCCCTATGAATTATACTCAATTTTGCCAGGTAAGTTATTCTTGGTTATAATCCTTTATCCTTTTCTTTTGTAATATTATATTCCAAGGTCTCTTTTCATTAATAGTAGAAGTTACCACATCTTGTGTGATCCTTACCATTTTTTCTTTTTTTCTCTTTTTTTGGCAGGCAGTGGTACTAAACTGCTTCTTTCTAGATTTTTGCAGTATTTATTCTGTGACTTGGAAGCTCTCAATTTTGGCTATGGCATTGTATGGATTTTTCCTCTTGGAATCTCTTTTAGGAAGTGATCATTCTTTCTATCTTCACTTTGCCCTCTGGTTCTAAGATCCTGAACTATTTTCACTTGTGATTTCTTGAAATTTGATGTCTTGCTTCTTTTTTTAGATCAAGGATTTCATGGAGTTCAATGTTTCTTCAAGTATCTCTCCTTGACCTATTTTCCAGGTCATTTGTGTTTGATTGTAGATGTCTTGGATTTTCCCCCTCTTTTTTTAGTCTTTTGGTTTTAATATTTCTTGTTGTCATATGGAATAACTTATTTATGTTTGGTTTATTCTGGTTTTCAAGGAGCCTGTCAAGTGAGTCCAGAATCAAATTAAAGTGTAATTCAAAAATATTTAACAAAGTAAATAAAAATGCAGTAAAATATATATAACATTACATTTTAAAACAAAATTAATATGTGCCCCATAGGTATCTTTATGATGGATTAATGGTCTCCATTTCTATTTGAGTTTGATACCATTGTGGCTCATTAAGACTATAAACTGCAGAGAAGGTGCTTGAGACCTGCATGGGTAAAGGGATTTCCTCCCCTGGAGACTCCCTACACTAATGAAATCACAGACCCAGTCTTTATCCCATAAGAATAGATCTAGGATCTGAGATACCAGTTGTCACTTGCAGTAATTCACTACCCACCATCATATGGCAGTGAACTTCTTTGAATTTAGTTAAACTGGTTTCCTGGCAAAGTTCTCATGAGGGTTCATAGATACAGACCCTAAATGTGAAGCCTCTTCAGCATGGTAGGATGTGCTGGAGCCTACACATTGGCATAGACTTAGGATATCCAGTCATCTCTATAATACAGTGAAGCAATAGAGTTTGTTTTCTGCACTAATTTTATTCCCATCAATGTTTTTTAAAAGTGTACAAAATTTACAGGATAATGTTCTCTGATGGAGCCCTACCAAAGTAGGACATTGATAGAAGTATAAAAACAATTTGAAACTCATGAATATATACTTTTAGCTATAAAACATTTAAAATCAAACTTCTGATATGAAGACTTGTAAATTGCTATATTTTGAACTAAAAAAATAACTCTCAGATGACAGATATCAGAGACTATATAAATGAATGCAAGCTATTTTCCCTGGATTAGAAGACAATTTGACAACATGTATGAAAACTCTAGGACTATTTGATAATCCTATTTGATAGACCATGGGATCTAACTAGAATCTGGTTCTACATAAGCTTTCATTAAGTGTATGATTGATACTCAACTATCAGTATAATGGCATTATTATTCAATAGTGGTAGGAATGTATATTTTTACCTTGTGCTAGGTAATACATATGCAAATGCTGTTTTCATCAACTCAGCAATAGGAACATAATGTAAATAAAGCACTTACAAACTTCAAAGTGTTGTAGAAACATCAATTATTATTTTAACTGTTGTTATAAAAAGCAGACTTAATTTCCAGTAAATTGTCACATGAAATTGGTTAAATAAGTTAACATTTTGTTAAACCTTTGTGAAGTGAATTATTAACACCTATTGTTTTTTGAAGCATTTTAGTGTACCACATCACCTAAAATAGCATGAGTGCTTTGAAACTGAGAGGAAGTGTAAAGCAGGAATGCTTGTCACCCATCTCAAGGAATTAAAAGGACGTCTTTTTTCCCTCAACCAAATTCAGGCTGTTATAAAGTCTGTATCACAGTGGAGACAAATGGGTGCTATTCACTCAAATTTCTTTCTTTCCATTACTCCTGGAGACGGGATAAGTGTTAATAGAACGATTGCATCAGCCGGAATTATCTGTATCCCATGGATAAATTTTATCATGATTATTGGGAAGGTCTGTACCAGAAACAATATGTCCAAAATTGAGAGAAATTGGTAAGGCAACAAGCTACATGCAGTCTTCTACCTTTCAGCTTTTCTTTTCCACATCCAGCTGTGAGACCTTGGGTGGTAAGGAATTTACAACCTGGAAAAACATCTTGCAGTTTGATTGCAAAACTACTGTTTTCATCTCTGAGGAATCTTAGAGGGCAGAGGAGATGTCAAAAGTCTAGCAACCAGTGAATTTTATTCCATATCACAAAATAAAGATTTTAAAAGTGGCTTCTGGAAGCAAGCTGAGCTGGAAGAACAAATTTATAGAATGGATTATTTGACAGATGGTTTTGAACATTTGTTGGGGAAAAGTAGAGATTACTAGTTCATAAAGTCATGACAAACTAACCTATTGTGATAGGATCACTAGACTGGTAGATTGGGAAAATGCAACAGACACAGTGTAGCATGATTTCAAAGTGTCTCCTTATATTCTTCTGGAGAAATGCAGGTTAAATAACAAGACAGATAGAATGATAACTTGAGCAGTCAAAAAATTAAATTTTTATTGATGGCTTTTGCTTTTTTATATCACCACAACTTCTCCCAGTATTCGTCCTAGAGAGCTACTTTGTAGAGCAAATAACATTTTTAAGGAAAAAAAGAGGAAAAAATTCAGTAAAAATTGATTATTTCTAAAAAGTCTGTAATTATGTGCAATGTACCACACCTATGAACCTCCTACTTCTACAAAGGAGTAGAATGGGAATATCTTCTTATATCTCTTCTTTGGGGACTATTTTGCAACCTTCATTATTTTGTGGCTGTTTTGGCATTTTACATTGCTGTAATCATTGTTTAGAAAACAAATACTTGTGTAATACATTGTGTTAGAAAACAAATACTTTGTTTTCTAAGCTCTGCTTACTTCATTCTGCATCCAATTGTGCAGATCTTCCCATGCTTCTCTATTTATCAGTCACCATTTTCTACAGAAGAGAACATTCAAAGCATGTTAATTAAGGTACTGGAACCAGAATCATCTCTATAGTGGTGGGTTCTGCCCTTGGCCCTGTATTATTCAATATTTCTAACAATTTGAGACCTGTACAACCATGGCATAAGCTCCCTAAGCATGAGCTCCTATAACAGGAAGTGTTCAAACAGAGGTTGGATCCCTAAACATGTTAGGGGTGTTGTAGAAAGTCCTGCATAACATGAAGTTGGACAGAATTATCTCTAAGCTAACTTTCACCTGTAACATGATTCTTTGAAATGAGCCAAAATCCTTTTCAAGGTCTTATGCCTTTTAGGTCAAGGTTACGGGAAAAAACATTTTTTTCCAATTGTCAAAATAAATGATAAAATAATGTACCCAAACACTTTGACCTTTTCAGAGGGAATACACTGTATTTCTCCAAGATGTGATTATTGTCAGTATCACTGAGATCCACTAGCTTCTAATTCATTATAGCAGCATTGGCCTTGGCCTGGTCCACCACAATAAATTCATGGGTGGAAAAGTACTCTCTCGGTGATATGACAAGTGTCTAGACGCTTTCCTTCTGAACGCCAACAAAATATTCTGCTGTAGATACCCAGTTTGATAAGATTTCTAAGTAGAGTATTTGAAACGACCCTTGGATGCTGAGATGAGTGGCCTGGCTTTCCTTTGAAGTTTCTCAGTTGCCATACTTGCTTTTCCCCCGGCTCGGAGCCTTTCTGTTTGCTTCCCCTGTCAAGGGTATATTGCTGTTTGAAGGCAGAAAGAAGAGCCCTAAGTGGTGGCAATCCAACAGCAGGTGCCCCCTTTATTGGGGTGTACGTTGAGGCATGGGATCGGGGAGAGCCTGGTGGAAGGAGGGTGATGTTTGGACGTACGCTGCCCACCTCGCCTAGCCCGACTGTGGCGCCACTAAGTTAGACTGAGACTTAGCGTGAGAGAGTTTCCCAGGGGCGGAGAGCTCTGAGCCAGAAGCGGACGGCAGGAGCAGGTTTCCCAGTCTCCGGCTCCCCGAGGAACCCCGGGGCCCCGTTCTTCCCTGCAGCAGCCCCTGTAAGTCCGCCGACCTATGTGCTAGCCTTGGGAGCGAAGTTAGGCAAGTGAGCCTTGGCGCCCGGGGGCTCCAAGTCCGAGCCAGTGCAGGAGTGGGGACGAGGCAGAAAGAGAGGAGAGGGCGGCGGCGGCTCCGGCCGATCCCAGGACCAGCGGAGGGCGGCGGCGGCGGGGCGGGGTGGCCCGGCCGTGGCGGGGGTGGCCCGGCCGTGGCGTGGGTCGTTCAGCTAGCGCCCGCGGTTGGGAGGGCGGAGGTCGGGGCGATCCGGGAGGACAGCGCTCAGGGCTGCTCCTGTCCCTTCTCCTGTGGAAGGAGCCCGCTCCCCAGTGCTGCCGCCGCCACCCGAGGGGCACCGGGGCAGCGAACTGGCTCTGGAAGCCCACGTGTGCCCTCGGCCTGGGGCTGGTCCTTCCTGTCCCTGGGGTCTCCTCTCTGAGAGCCCGCAAGCCCGCCCGCACCGCCTGCAGAGGGCAGAGGCAGGCAGCCCGGACGGAGGCGGAGGCAGCCCGGAGAGAGGCAAGTACCCGGGACCTTCCCCAGGCACCAAGCAGCTCGCTCAGCCCCGGCTCCGCTGCGCTGCGCTGCGCTCCAGCAGCCCGGACCGGGACGGGAGGCGAAGCTAGCGGGCTGGAGGTGAGGGCACCCCGCGGGGACCCGAAGGGAGGGAGGAAAGGCACGGGTCCTTGGGGAGGAAAAGTTTCCTTCCCTGCTCCGTCCTGGAGGACTTCGGCCGACTTGAGCTCGGGGCAGGGACCTTGGGTAACGCCCTGGCAGGGATTTCTCGCGTGCAGCCCTCGGGGACAGAGCTTTAGTTCGGGGGTCTGGGTGCTTGGATTGAAACTCTCTTTCCGAAGCTTCCTACCCGTGACCCTGGGCCTCTAAAGTAAGAGGGTAGGTCTGGATGGCCCCTGAGGTCCCTACTATACCCGTGGGCCTTGGGGTCCTGTGCGTGGCAGGGACACACAGGGGGGCTTAATTTCCCTTCCCAGGAATGGAACGCCGGAGTCGGGAATGAGGCATAGGGCGAGGTGAAGGTGCTTGGGCACCTTCAGGTGGGATGTGTGGCATTGCAGGTGGGATGTGTGGGGGAGGGATTGGGAAAGCTGATGCTTGCAGCCGAGCTGTCTACCAAAGGGAGCCAGGGTCCTCCAGCTCTTCTCCTACTTCGAACGAGGTAAGGGAATAGGCAGCCCGTGGGTTGATTCATCCCATCTTGCATGATTCGCCTTGGGTTTGGATGTAGGTGTTGTGTCTACACAAACCCTCACTCACTTCCAAGATCACCAAGTGAGTGGGGCGGGCGCTAAATGACTGCTTCTCGTTCCCCTTCATCCTCAGCCCACATCTCCACCTTTTCACTCTGCTGGGCTCAGCCATCCCTTGGCCTCTCTGCCGGTCCTCAGCCCTCTCTCCTGGAGGTAGAGAAGGCTACTAGCTAGCCATCTACGGGCTGGGAGCTGCTCTGGAGGCTGGACGAAACTTCAAGCAAAGTGGCTGGAACTCTGATTTGCTCTCCGTGGTCCCTTTGCCCGAGTTCTGAGAGGTGGTTTGTCCGGGAGAATGGGGTAGAGCCAAGAGAAATTGACACCAGGATATGAACTTTAAACTAATTCAGCTGGGTGCAGGGTGAGAGCGAGGGCATGCTTCTTGATTAAAGAGAATAAAAATCCTGCCTCTGGCCGAGTATTTCACCTCAATCAACACCACTGGGATCTGGAGTTGGCTCTGATGGAAGGGAGCTCCTTTCCATATCTTCCGCCTTACTTTTACGTTAGCTCAAGGGTCCGAGAAGCATAGGGCTAAAGAAAGGTCTGCTAGAGTTGTGGGCTTTGATTTGAGTGTCTTTTGCTTTGTTGTAGTCAGCAGCAACCATCCCATTTCCTTTGGCTCACTGTAGTCTGGACGTACTTTAAGTGAAGACGAATCAGAGGGAGCTGTGAATGAGTTTGGGGATTCCAGTCAGGGCTTTTCCCCTTTGCTGTTTTTCCGGGAACCAAGGGGACCACCATAGTGGTGACAGCCAGGGTACTCTGGTGACAACCTAGGGTCTATCTTTTCCCCCTTGCATGTTTCTTGCACATAGGCCCTCTACCTTCTCCACCTGTCTTTAAGATGTTCTTTTAATAACAGTGTTTAAATTCTGACGGTTTCAGTTCAGACCCCCTGCTGCTCCTTCTAGCTCTAGTAGTTGCACATAGGTGATGTTTATACAAGGAAAGCATCAGATGTGATTTAAAACTGGTAGCTTAAGGTTTAACCCTCCCTTTTATTTCCCACCCCTCTTCCTCATCCTACCTTCCCAAACAGAAAAGAAACACTGATCTCTGGCATTTTGTGACTGAGGCTTGTTCTGCTAATGTATGGTACTTATGTGGATAGTGTGGATTTTAGGAAGTCTTTCCTCCTTCCCCTTTTAAAAAGACTCTCTCCCCCTCCCCTTTCCCTCTTCCATTTGCTCCAAGGACCCCCATTTCTCTAAGGCTATAAAGCTCTCTTGCTCGGATCTAATTTTATGATTAAGTGGCATGCTGTGAATAATGGATTTTGACATTGTTAGGAAAACTTGGGTTGGTTACATTATGATATGATCCCTATGGAACTGTTTAAGGGCAAGACTGGATTAACTCTTCAATATCTGACTTTTTTCAATACACAAATGTTTAAAATATTTGGGTTTAGAGCATATATGGTTCAATTAATGCAAATTGTCCTACAATGTAGGCAGAACAGTGGGTTTTTAATTTCTTCTGTAAAATGCAGACATTGGTACCTGACTAAGCAGAAGCATTCTTTCAAATGAGGGATGTTTCTGTTCTGTTTTTCATCTACATATCAATATTTATAAATTATAATCAGACTAGGAGCTGAATATAAGGACATTAACGTATTAATAATAGCTAGGAAGTCAATGGGTATATTCTATTGTTGGGGCACTTGCATCATAGTATAATGGCATATACTGGACTCTGCATTTTGAAAGCATATTTTGGGTAATTCAGTTCCCTACGTTTTGGACCTCTTATTGTATGTCTACTAAACACATCAAGAAGTGTACAGTAATTGGTTTTTTTTTAAAGATCTACTTTTTTTGTAGCTCAGTAGGACAGCAATTATAATAGAAAAGACTGAAAACAACCTTCAGATTTTCTTTTTCAAGGTCAAAGCCGAAATGACATTTGATTTCTTCTCCTTTTCAGTTTTCATGTTCTACTGTGTAAAAGTTTCTTTTTAATAATCTGGAACTCTGTTTTTTTAAAAAGCTGCATTTTGGTGGATATGAGAATACAAAGGAAAGAAACATAGTCAGGATACATGAGGTAAAATGCTTTAGCAGAACTAGTCTTCTTTCAGGGTTCAGCATAGTGACCTGTGTGTGTTAGATGCTCAATAAATGAACTGTTTTTAAGTCCAAGATTCTGACGATTTTGACCTAGAGTTTGGGACACTGGAGTTATCCTTGCCTCCTTACTTTCCCTCATTCTATATACCAAATCTGTCAGCTAGTTTTGCTTATTTTACCATCTACAACATTTCTTGAATCCAGTCCCTTCTCTCCGCTCTCAGACACCTTCCTAATTCATTAGCTTGTCTAGATGAGTGCTATAGCCTCCTACTCAGCCTCTCTCACTCTAGTCTGTCCCTTTTCCCATCCTCCACATCACTGGTGTCAAACAGGAATAGAAACACCCCCACAGAGCACACATCGACTTAGAAAACCTCAAGTTAACATTATTTATGTTGCATTATAGTTTTATTTATTTTGTTAAACATTTTCTAATTATGCTTTTGTTCCAATTTGGGTAATTCAAATTAGATACTTTTGCTCGACACAATTTCACAAGTGATATTCAAAAACATAGGTCTGGTAGACTCCAAAGGCTTCCTATAACCTCCAGGGTTAAATACTCCTGTTTGGCAGTCTGGCTCGAACCTAACTGTCTTGTCTTATTCCCCTTTACGTAACCTCTTCAGCAGAGCTACCTCTGTCATCTTAGTGTATCTCACCCTGGACATTCCATCTGCTCTTTTTGTATCTTTGGACAGGCTAACCCCTCCATCTGAAATACACTTCCTTCTTACGTCTTCTTAGAATCCATAGGCTTCTTCAAGCTTCGGCTCAAATGTCATCACATGGGGCCTTCTCTGACTATCCTCCCCACCCCCAGCAACTACTGTCTCTCCCTCAAAATTAACATATTTATTTTGAATATATTTATATTTGTGCTTGATGTCTCCTCTTATCCAATGTAAATTCCTCAAGGGCAGGGAATGTTTCATTTTGTTTTTTCATCAACAGTACCTAGAATAGTTCCTGGCACATAGGAGGTACCTAATAAGCAATTATTGATTGATTACTACATATACTGTTTATGAGTAAATAATATGGAGCATATCAACTCACAATTCTCTCTCTATATATACATATATGTAACACATACATATGTGTGTTTGTATATGTATACACATATATGTATATATATATATATGTTTATAAAATTCCATACAACTTAATGCAGTAGGTAGTGCCAATATTATGATGTTCATTTTATTTTATTTTATAATTTTTTATTAATTAATTAATTTATTTAACTTTTTACATTCATTTTCACAAAATTTTGGGTTCCAAATTTTCTCCCCATTTGTCCCCTCCCCCCTCCACAACACACTGAGCATTCTAATTACCTATATCACCAATCTGCCCTCTCTTCTTTCATCCCTCCC
>JAQQSK010005653.1:0-14811 GCA_028658325.1 Potorous gilbertii
CCCCAGGAGATTCAGGTCCCTGACGCCTGCTGGGCTCTGCTCGCTCCTCTCAGTGCCGCGTGGCCGGGGCGGAGGAGGGGAGCGCTCGGCAGGACAGGACTCTGCTCCCGTCTGGGGTACCTTTGCGGTCGGTTTTTCAGGGCTCTCTGCAACAGAAATCTCCTTCACTGTGTTTCTGCGCAGCTTCCACTGTTCCACAATTTGTCAGGAGTTCTTTTTAGAGGAAATCTATGGGCTGTGGGTTCGGACCTTGCAAATGTGAGTCTTTCTACTCCGCCATCTTGGCTCCGCCCCCCGAGCCAGGGGATTCTTATTGTTATCTAGTTAAGCTCACTACTTGGATTCTCAATATTCCACGGGTTCTTTACATTTAAAAATGTGATCTTGTATACTTTTTTCTGTTTCCCACACTGCATGATTCTCATGGCATGGCTCATGGCCTAGAAATACTCACTGATTGGCACATATCATAAGCTGTTCAACAGAATAAGAACTGGTCTCAGAACCACAGAGAGCTGAATCCTGCATCTGACCATCCTTGGGTATAACTCTGAGAGGTTGCTTAGCTTCTCAGAGCTGTAAGTGACCTGCAAAATTCTTCAGTGCAGCTAAAACCAGGTTGAAATGCAATTGGGAAATATTTAGCAAAATAAATAAAATGAAATACAACATGGATAATGTTGATTTGTGCTTTTCCAAGTCAATATGTGACATATTGAGTGATTTGAGTCTGATACCACCTCTCTAAGATGCAAATTACAGACAAGGTAATTACCCTTCATTGGTAGAGGTAACTTCCTTAACCTGGGAGTTTCTCAATCCTGTGAAATCACAGGTCCAGATACTATCCCTGTAGGTAAACTTACTTTGGGCAAACTTTGTACCTTTAAAAATTAGAAATCCTCCTTATTTTTCCTTAGTGGCATTTAATAAGGGAAAAGTGGGTAAAGTGAAGGAGGAAAGAGATGAATGCTACCATTTGAAAGCATAGAAATAACTTGGTATTTATGGGTCATGTAGTTTTAAAAGTAGAATGAAACAGATTCCTCCTCAAATTACTACATTTTCCTAACTTTTTAATATCTCATTAAAGAAAGAAAAGTACTCTAATCTTTGAAGAAAGTTTCCCCATCCTGCCCTGACCTACCCCCTCAGAAAAAGGTCATTATTTTGGGACCAGTGGCTTGATCCTCTACCCTCAAATTTTTCTAACTTTGAACTAACATTCATGTAATTCAGTCAACATTTATCAAGTGCCATTTCAATTCTGCAGATTTTGAGTTATCATCTCAGTCAATCACTGGATAAGGAAAAACATAGTAAGAGGTTTGTTAGGATTTTTCTCTAATTTTAGGGGCAACTGGATGGTGTAATGGATAGAGCACTGGACCTAAAGTCAGTAATACCTGAGTTCAAATCCAGCCTCAGATACTTATTAGATGAACAAGCTACTTAACCTCCTTTTATTTCAGTTTCTACATCTTTAAAATAGAACCTCCCTCCCAGGGTTTTTGTAAGGTTCAAATGAAATAATATTGTCATGTCCCTGGCACAAGTGCTGATTTTATTCAGTTCATATTGTTCATATCAGTCATGCCCAACTCTTTTTGAGCCCATCTGGGGTTTTCTTGGCAAAGAGATTGAATTGGTTTGCCATTTCTTTCTCCTGATCATTTTACAGATGAAGAAACTGAGTCAAACAAGCCTAATTGACTTATCCAGGGGTCACACAGTAAGTAGCTGAGGCAGGATTTTAACTCAGGAAGATGTTTTTCTCACTCAAGATCCTACACTCTATCCATTGTACCACATACTTCCCAAGTATTATATAAATGTTAGTTGTTATTTATATCTTTACATCTACTTATTTTAGATAAAACTCTTTCCTTAGGTACTGAGGGAATAGCTTGTGCCACCAGAGAAAAGGCTGATTTTGACATCAGCATATTGGTCTTTGCTGCTCTGAAATGTCCCCAAAGGTACTCTATAAATATCTACAGAAAGGAGAGGTTTTGGATCTGGACTTTCAGATAGGGGAAACCTGCATGTCCTAGGTTACTCGAGATATCACAGCAACCTGATAGAATCTAATCTAAGATCATCTTTTTGCACAGCCATCTAGTCTATGAGGTATTTGATAGGAGAACAGTGATTGTTGGGAACGCTAAATATTAATTCTGGTAAACAGGAAGAAGAGCAGAGAGGGCTGAGGCTTGTTTCAAGTCATTTCTTCTACTTTCAGAGAGCTCTGTTTGGTTTTAGAATTCCTGATTGGACACTTGTGTAGGGGGATAGAGGAATGAAAGGAGACAGACTTCCTGGAGTTTCTCATTTCTTTATGTGCATAACCCACCAAGCAAAAGAGCCATCTATATGCTTGGAATGTAGGGCAAGCAAATGTTATTAGTTCAGGTACTATGTAAAGTTGAAGTCATTTTCAGGATTCTTTGGGAGGGTAATGGGTCCTGACTTGAATTCTCTTGACTTTCCCCTGACATCTCCAAGTGTCAAAGGTAGGAATACTTATCTTTAGCATCACTGTTCACCAGAAGGGAATCTCAGGGTTGGGTCATCACTTTCTCTTTCTGAGCTGATGTTGCATCTGCTGAACAGAGGATATAGTTGCATCAAGGATGGAGCATAAACAGACCAAAGGAAGATGGTGCACAGTAGGTGCATGATAAATGTTTGTTGAAGTAAATTCAAATGATTCTTTAAAGAAATTGTCAGAGGTGAGAGTGAGGACTGAAAATTGAGGAATAAAACAAACCAAATACTATAAATAGTGTATCATATAAGGAACTTCTAGAGACATAGTTTCTAGATACTTAATTATTTTTATTAATAATGCTAGCATTTTGTTAATAAAAGAGTCAGTGACACTCTAGAATGCCAAAGACCCCTTGTGGAACCCATTCAATGCTTATACGCTCTTGGAAGAGTAGATGAGCCTGAAGGTGTCAATGGGCTCTGATTGGTTAAAAAGTAATGAAAGAGAATGAATGTTCTAATGAGGTGGATTTATTCCAATGAGGATCTTTTGGTAAGTGACGCTGAGCACCCATATCTTGGTCAAATAGATTGACAAAAAGGAGAATCCATATTTTCCCAAGACCACTCTGAATAAACAAAATGAGCATGAATTTTCCCATTCACATAAACTTAGAATTTATTTCCTGTCTTTGATTAGATCTTAGGCTGGGTAAATCTTTCCCCAAGATTTCCCATATTGGTTTGTTTCTGGATGAGGAAGTCTACCGGATGAAGTGAGACTTCATCTGGACTTTAAAATATCAGTGTTATTTTGATAGGTAGAGAAAAAGAAGGAAAGGGGTGCAGGTGAGGGAAATAGTATGAATAAAAGCATTAATGACAAAAATGATAATGGGTGATGGGAGAGGAAAGTGAAAAAGAAGCAGAGGTTGTGTGCTATGACATGGTTTGGGCATAAGGTTTAAAAGCAGGGTAAGGCATACTATAGACATTGGGAATGATCAACACCAACTCTCCCACACAAACATACTTTTCTTGTTTCCATCTCCTCTCCACACATATTGATGGTGGGTTCAAAATTCAGATAAATATCTGCTGTGCTCCAGTTGATAGGTAAAATCCTTGGTCATAATTCAATAATTAAATACAAGAGATAAATAATAATTTCTCATACTGGGTAGGATAACTTCCAAATTGTTATGCTGGTGAATAGTATCACCAGATTCTTTCAATATTAATAATTATAAGAGTCCACAAAACTTGAAGCTGAATCAGGAGTAAATTTAATTAGAAGACTAGCTTTATTTTTTGAAAATGGAAACATATGTGTGTGTGTTTGTATGTACATACACATATAGAGACATAGATACATATGTACATGCAAACATACATTCATATTCAAGTATTTTTGGATGGGGTATCAAAACCTGGGGAAGAGGAGAAAAGACCTCATGTCGGAGATTTTACTTGGTGTTAAATGGAGCAAGAAACTGAAAGAGGAAGAAATGAGAATGGGGAACATCTGAGGGTTGTAGAAAAAGTTATACCCAGTCACAGAGGCAGAAAGGGAAACATTATGGTTGTGAAAAAATAAACAGACTATTGTGACTAGAAAAGAGATTATGGAAAAGGGTAATAACATGAAATAAATCTGGAAAGACTGGGAGGAGCCAGATTATAAAAGGCTGCAAATGTCAAATGCAAAGGTTTGTATTTTTCCCTAGAGGCATTGGAGACAAAAAGTTTTGCTTAAGAGAAGTATAGGGCCAGGTCTCTGCTTTAGAAATGAAATTACAGATTTGATGCCCATCTTTATCAATTTCCTACATTAATGAACTCATGGGTTTGTACCTTTTCTCACCCCTGAAAAAATCAAAACTTATATTTAAATATTAAACTTCCCTTCTATTTAAGATACGATTGGAGGTGTGGTTAGATAGTAAGTCATCCATATGAAAAAATAATGGCAGTCAAAAAAGATGAAGACCTTTTAGACAACATTAAGGGCATCCTAGTATCCAGGATGAGGGTGGGGATAGTCCTGCTATAGTCTGCATGTACATCTGGAGTGTTTAAGTCTCATTTCAGTTTTAGGAAAGACATTGATTTGGACTGGATAGGGAGGCAGGGGTGGGAGGAGGTTGTTTCTTCAAGAGGGTAACCAGCCTGGTGATTGGCCTCAAGTTTTTGCGATACAAAAATAAGTTAAAAGAGCTAAAAATAATATTTAGCCTGGAAATGAGAATGTTTGACTAGTATAAGATCTATATCACAGCTGTCTTCAAATATTTGAGGACTATTTTGTAAAGGATTTATTCTATTTGGTCCTAGAGGGCAGAGCTAGGAATAATTGGTAGAGTTGCAGATACATTTAGATTTTTTTAAGGAAAAGTATATTGAAAGCTACAACTCTCACAAAGGAGATTAGTTGCTTTTTGAGGTAGTGGGTTCTCCATTATTTCTGTTCTTTATTTGGAGAGGAGTTCTTGGTCTAATAGGAAGTAAACAAAATTTTCTCCAAGGTCACTTCTATTTCTGAATTCTGTGTTTCTGAGTAGTCCTGATAAACTAGTGTGTACAGAATGAAGGGCATTAGGGTTAGGTTAGATTAAGAGGTCAAGTGCAGATGGTGGGGCCTTTTAAATGTTAGGCTTTGGTTATTAGCACTAAAGTTTGTTACAAAGTCATTAGCTTTGTTAAGACAAGGCAATTAAGGGGAAAGGATTCTGGGAAGATGGTAGAATGGGTCCGAAAATCTCAAACTCTCAAGATTTTCCTACACAGAAAAGTCAAAATAGCACCTCTAGGAGAACACAGAACAGTGAAAATAAGTGAGTATGGCCAGAATAGCAGTTCTCTTGAGATAATCAGGTTTAGATTTTCTCCTGTGATGAGTAAACACCCCCAGGCTAAGGCCTGTTTTAGCAACCAGCTACAAGCTATTTAAACAGCAAGGGGCAAGTTCTGGGGTTAGCTGGGTTGCGATGCTACCTCACCTGCCACAGGAACTTTTACCCCTAGAACAGTCAGGGAAGTTGGGCATCTTATCTGGTAGTTCTAGGGAAACTCTGTTGTAAAGGAATGCTAGACCCAGTTGTGCTATGGAGAGCAACAGGGGCAATTAGGAACCAGGATACAATAGGAATGGGGCAGGCTGCTGCTGACTGCAGGCACTTAAAGGAAGCTGGATGCCTTAGTTTGAGTTCAAAGTGAGAGGGGAGAACTGAAGGAGGATCAGAGGCCAGAGGCACCATCCACCATATCCCAGGATCAGAGGTGATTATAAAACAAAATTATTACAAGAAAAAAAGCACAGGCATAGGAGAAAGAATCCACCCATAGAAAGATGCTATGGGAAATACAGAAGACCAGGGCTTGTTTTCAGAGGAGGACACTGAAGCAAAGAAACTCTCTTCTTTCACAAAGAGGAATGTCAAAGGATCACCTTCCCAAAAGGAATTCATTGAAGAACTTTAAAAAGAGATACTGAGGAAAAACTAAAAAAAAATTATAACAAGAAAAATAAAATTATGACAAGAAAGTCAACCAATTAGAAAAGGAGATCCAGAATCTTAAGGAAGAAAATGACTTCTTGAAAATCAGAATTGGGCAAGGAGAAGAAAATGAAGTTATAAGAGATGAAGAAATAAAAAGACAAAATATAAAGAATGAAAAAAGAGAAGAGAATGTGAAACATCTCATAAGAAAAACAACAAATCTAGAGAACAGATCAAGAGGAGAAAACATAAGAATAATGGACTACCTGAAAGTTCTGATCAAAATAAAAATCTTGACGCAATAATACAAGAAATGATTAAAGAAAATTGTCCAGAAGCATTAGAATAAGAGGAGAAAGTAGAAATTGAAAAAAAATCACTGATCACCACCTGAAAAAGGTCCTACAAGGAAAACTCACAGGAATATTATAGTTAAATTCCAAAACCCCCAACACACACAACAACAAGAAAACAACAATTGACATATGATGGCACCACACTTAGAATCACACAAGACTTAGTACTGGAAACACTAAAAGACAACAGGTCTTGGAATGCTATATATAGAAGAGAAAAAGAATTGGACTTCTAGCTGAAAATATCATATCCAGAAAAGCTAAGCATAATTTTAAATGGAAAAAAAATGGACATTTGAGCAACTGTCAGAGTTTCAGGACTTTAAAAAAAAAACCCTGAGAAAGATTTAACATACAAGAGCCAAGAAAAATATGAGGTACATACCAATGACCAAGTACATGGAACTCAGGATGAATAGAATGTTTACCCTTTATATGTGGCAAATCTAAAACCTAGTCCAAGATTGCTGCTAGTAATTAGGTAGCTGGTAAGAAAGATTAGGGTAGACCTGAGTATGATATGACTTTAAAAAGTAAAACCATTCAAGAATAGCTGAAAGAGTAATTATCCTATATAAATGAGGTGCAAGAGAAAGAACTGATGCAGAGGAATTAGATGGGGGAAGGGTACTGTTAGTTCTGAAAAACTACTTTCTTCAGGAATGGGTTTAAGAGGGCAAAATACATATACACCTAGAAGAGTATAAAAGCCTTCTAAATTTAAAAAAGAAATAAAACCCTGTGGAATAGAGAGGGAGGAGAGGATAAAGAAGGGATCTTTAGAAGGGAGGGTGAGGGAATAAGTTAAAAGTGGGGTATAGAAGGGTTTTTAGATTTAGAGGAATGGGAAGATAAGGAGGAAGCTTTAGAAAGGAGGTGGATGGAATAGGTCAAAGGGGAGTAAATAAAGGTGTTTAGATTTAAGGGAATGGGAGTGTAAAGGAGGGATTGCTGGAAGGGGATAGGTTAAATAATAGGAAGGCAAGGCAGCAGATAGAAGTAGAGGAGTTAAGACAAAGAAAAAAGAGATAAGCACAAACATAACATAATCAGGAACAGAATCTCTTAGGGAAAGTATATGTTTATATATATATGTGTGTGTGTGTGTGTGTGTGTATGTGTGTAGATTATATATAAATATATATATATATATATATGTGTGTGTGTGTGTGTGTGTGTGTGTATGTATGAATATATCAATACCTATATATAAATATGTCCATGCGCCATTGTAGTCTTAGGGTGGTAGGTATGGGGGAATAAGAGGGGAAAAGAAAACAGGAGAATGTGTATAGCAGAGAACAAAAGAAAACCTACAAGGAAGCAAACATGGACAGTTCTCACTTAATGCACACTATTTAACATATAGGCTTTCTTGAAAATTGTTACTATAAATTTTGAATCTTCTCTGTGTTCTACTGAGGGCTAAAGATTTTTTCTTTTCTTATTTTATATTTGTTTAATATTTAAGCTTATAATGTATCTTTTTCTTTTTTGTTATGTATTTAACTTTTAGTATTTGTCTAAAAAAATACAAATAGGTAACTAAGTAAAGAATAGATTTTTATGAATTTTTGAAAGGCACAGAAAAACAGAAAGAGTTGACATGAAAATATATGATTTAGTTTTCCCATAATGAAGAAGAAAATATTCACACTCATGGGTGTAGCAAATATTATATGTATATACATATATATGTGCATATATATTTATACATATATATGTTCAAAGAAAGATCTACAGGCATAAATTCTCTGGACTTAGGCTATATAGGATTCTATTACTACATATATATTTTATTACATATGAACCCAATGGTGTATATATATATATATATATATACACATATATATATGTGTATATATATATACACATATATATATGTGTATATATATGTTATACATAATATTATACATAAATAGATAAAATGAAGCAATGCAATCTCTGGACTTAGATTAAAAAGATGTTTATATTATTATTCCATATCTTTTAAGTAACTATGAAATGTTAAAAAAGGCTCTGAGTTTGATTAATTCTTTTGTGCTGGATTAAAGAAGAACAAATGTTTGTTTTCTTCTTCTACATTCTCTTCCGCTAGAGGGACGCATAACAACTGAGAGCTAAATAGGACTATCACATATCCATCATGCAAAGGATCAATGGCACTGCTCTAACACCAGTTTCATTCATCCTGAATGGAGTTCCAGGACTGGAGGACAAGCATATCTGGATCTCTCTGCCATTTTGCTCTATGTATATTGTAGCCATGGCAGGGAACTGTGGACTTCTCTACCTCATCCGTTATGAGGAGAGCCTTCATCGGCCTATGTATTTCTTCCTTGCCATGCTTTCCTTCACTGATGTGGTCATGTGCACAAGCACAGTACCTAATACACTTGGCATCTTCTGGTTTAATCTCAAGGAGATTGAGTTTAATGCTTGTCTAACCCAAATGTTCTTTATCCACACCTTCACAGGGATGGAGTCTGGGGTCCTTATGCTCATGGCTCTGGACCGTTACGTGGCCATTTGCTACCCACTGCGCTATGCCACCATCCTCACCAATTCTATCATTGCCAATGCTGGGTGCATTACATTCATGAGGGGAGTAATGCTTATCATCCCATTCACATTCCTCACCAAGAGACTGTCCTTCTGTAGAGGCAATGTCATCCCTCACACCTACTGTGACCATATGTCTGTGGCCAAGATTTCCTGCGGCAATGTTAAAATCAATGCTGTGTATGGTCTCATGGTTGCCCTCTTGATTGGGGGCTTTGATATTCTCTGCATCACAGTATCCTACACTATGATCCTCCGGGCTGTGGTCAAACTGTCATCAGCAGATGCTCGGCAGAAAGCTTTTGGGACATGTACATCTCATATCTGTGCCATTGTATTCTCTTATACCCCAGCTTTCTTTTCATTTTTTGCACACCGTTTTGGGGGTCACAAGGTCCCCCATTCCCTCCACATTATTATGGCCAACATCTACCTCCTTCTTCCCCCAACTATGAATCCCATTGTGTATGGTGTGAAAACCAAGCAGATCCGGGATTGTGTTATAAGGCTTTTTTCAGAATCCAAGGATACCAAGTCCCATGGCATCTGAATCAGAAATCTATTGATGAGCATAAAGTATATACAGTTCTCTACTAGGTAGAAGGAATGAATGAGCTTTGTCACTTCCTTGCCTTTCTCTGGATAGATTTTGCCTTGACTCTATTATCTTGGCTTCAACTTGCCTTGATTTTTTTAACTATATAGAGCCAACCTCAGGAGATAGTGAGTGATATTGGAGAACGGTTAGTAAGCAACTTTCAATTCCTTGAACCTTCTCAAAGCCCCAGAATCACATCAGTGAAATTATCATTTGAATTATTCTTGATTAGCACAGAACAAGAGGTCAACATTCACGAAAACAGGGGAAGTTTATGACACAGACTATGGGAATAGAGAAATGAGAATAAGAACCAATGACAAATTGAGGGGCACTTTTTTTCTTTGCAATCCATTACATAAGTCTTTAATTCTGGTTAGGAAAAAAAGTCTATTTTAATCCATTTGATATAAAGATTCCTATCTTAATGATATAGATGGATAGAAATGGTATAGATTGAATCATACTGCCTTCTCTATCCTCTGTCAACATAACCCTATTATCTCTTAGTAGTAACCTAATACATTTCCTCTTCACTTACTCTTGACATAGTTTAACTTCTCCCTCGGGACATTTTTTTTTTGTCTTAGCCCTTTATTTAAAAGCTTAGTTCATTCTGGATTTTAGCCTATTTGTTATGATTCTTATTCATTTTTTTCTTTTGATTTTATGCTCATTCTTCTATTTCTTTTAAGTTCTGTACATTATTTTAAACAAGTAAATTGTAACATATATTCTTAAAATGTGTATTTTTATTGTTTGTTTTTAAAAAATGAAATTATAAAAGAGGAAGTTGTTCTTTCAAAATTTCTGTCCAGTCAAAACTTCTGTAAGATGGTAATAAATACTTTTCTTCATGACTTTCACCTCTAGTACCTAAAAATAGCAATAAATGTGCTAAATGTGCACTTTAATAAAATATATAGCTGGAAGAAAAAGGAAAAGTCTACATAAGCCTTGTAAAATAAAATCGGAGTACTCAGGTATCTAATCATCAGTCCCAATTTAGATGGTTCCATTCCCAATGTGAAAGGTCTGGACACTGAATGATACTGAGAGAAGGAAAACATGCATGTATATGTATATATGTATGTATATGTATATATGTATGTGCATACATATGTAGACAAAACACAACAAATATTATGCAGTTATGGAAAACAAACTAGAAACAATAAAAAAGTAGGACAAATTCTATAGGATCTTGAGAAATATTAGAAAAACTAAATGTAATTCTAGAATACTTCCAAAGAGAAAGAGAACTTTCAAAAATAAAATAAACTGGTATGCAAATTAGAACTCTCATAGAAGAAATCAATAGTTAAAAAAATAACATCACATAGACAATGCAGCTTTCCAAAATAGTAGAACCTCTGAAAATGAGAACACATTTTCCACTCAAAAGCAGAGAAATGAAAAAAAATGACAGAATTAAAATAAAAGAAAATAATTTAGAATGGTATCATAGATCATAAGATCATGGCTTTAAAACTGAGAGGAAACTCAAAGGTAATGTGCTTCAGTGCCCTCCTTTTACAGATGAGGAAAGCAAAATCCACAAAAAACTTAAGTGACTTTGCAAATTTCACATTGGATAGTGAATATCAGAGTTTGGAATGGGTCCCAGATCTTCTAACTCTGAACTCATGTTTATTTCCATTTCCATTCGGCCATATCATCTTCTTCTTCTTCTTCTTCTTCTTCTTCTTCTTCTGATGATGATGATGATAGCTACCACTACTTAATTATTTAAGATTTGTCAATTACTTTACATCTATTAACTCATTTGATTCTCACAGTATTCATGTGAGGTAGATAATATTATCTCTATCACAGAAGAAGAAACTGACAGAGAGAGGTTAAGTGATTGGGTGAAGATCACACAGCAATTAAATATCTGAGCTAAGATTTGAACTTGGATCTTTTTGAATGCAAGCCCTATAGTCTATCCACTCTGCTACCTTATCTCAACCAAAAGCTATCATGTATACATGTCAGAGTAATTAATATTGAATATGATATGCACAAAATTGCTTTAAGTTCATTTTATGAGAAAAATGTAATGAATTAAAACTTTTTTTGGCAAATAGATTATATATTTTTTAAATTTATTTCTTTTAAGTTTTCAACATTCATTTCCACAACATTTGGAGTTCCAAATTTCCTCCCCATTGCTCCCCTCTCCCCACACCAAAATGGCAAGCATTCTAATTATTTCAACCACTAATTTACCCTTCCTTCTAACATACCTCCCTTCCCTTATCCTTCTCTTTTGTCCTGTAGGGTAAGCTAAATTTCTGTACCCCATTACCTGTATTTCTTGTTTCCCAGTTGTATGCAAGAATAATACTCAACAATTGTTCCTAAACCTTTGAGTTCCCACTTCTCTTCCTTCCTCCCTCCCCACTTATCCCTACTGAGAAGGCAAGCAATTCAATATAGGCTATATATGTGTAGTTTTGTAAATGACTTCTATAATTGTCATGATGTATAAGACTAACTATATTTCCCTCCATCCTATCCTGCCACCCCATTTCTTCTATTCTCTCTTTTGATCTTGTCCCTCCCTGAAAGTTTTGCCTTCTAATTGCTTCTTCCTCCCATTGCCCTCCCTTCCATCATCCCCTCTACCCTACTTACCCCCTTCTTCCCCACTTTCTTGTATTGTAAGATAGATTTTCATACCAAAATGAACGTGCGTTTTATTCCTTCCTTGAGTCAAATGTAATGAGAGTAAGCTTCACATTTTCCCCCCTCATCTTCCCCGTTTTTCCCCTCCATTGAAAAGTCTTTTTCTTGCCTCTTTTACGAGAAATAATTTGCCCCATTCCATTTCTCCCTTTCTCCTCCCAATATATTCCTCTCTCACCCCTTAATTTCAGTTTTTTAGATATGATTCCTTCCTATTCAACCTCACCCTGTGCTGTCTGTCTCTCTGTCTGTCTCTCTGAATCTCTGTCTGTCTCTCTCTCTCTCTCTCTATATATATATATATATATATATATGTATATATATATACATATATATATATATATATATATATGTTTGTGTAAATGTGTGTGTGTGTGTGTGTGTGTGTGTGTGTAATCCCATCACCTGCTCAGATGCTGAAAAGAGTTTCCAGAGTTACAAATGTTGTCTTTACATGTAGAAATGTGAATAGTTCAACTTTAGTAAGTCCCTTATGAATTCTCTTTCCTGTTTACCTTGTCATGCTTCATTTGATTCTTGTGTTTGAAAGTCAAATTTTCTTTTCAGCTCTGGTCTTTTCATCAAGAATGCTTGAAAGCCCTTTATTTGAATTAAAAAGTTTTAATCCCTAACAGAGGTAAATAAAATAAAACAATTACTCAGAAGTACTAAAAGAGAAGAAAATAATGATTGATAGAATCTATCACGAGAGGTAAATTTCAAACTATGGAATATGAGGGTTAAATTTCATAAATCAACTTTCAAACAATAAGTATTTCAAGTAGCCAAGAGAAAATCCTTCAGCTAGTAAGGAAAATTAAATTTTGCAGCCCATGCCTATTCTTCAATTATAAGAAATTAAAGAAGAGATTGAATTATAATAATCTGAAAAACAAAGGAAGAATGTGATGTTACGAAAACAACAAGAATAAAAAACACTCAAAAAAAAATATGAGTGAATGGAAGAATCTATGGAAAACAAAACCCAACAATTTGCTGCACAACAAACAGTACATTTGAAAAATCAAGAAACATAGAGTAAAACTTAAGGACTAAGATAAAATTTACTATATACAAGGCAATGATAAAAAATGTTGAATACATATGTTAGTTTACACACTTAATAGAGACAATAAATAAGCTACTGTATATTGAAATTTAAGCCAATGCTATCAATAGAGTACTATCATTGATAAATACATATAACAAATAGAAAACTGAATAACTTCTGAAGTAAAAGATAAGCCAGATCCCCAAAAGGAAAACATAGTAATACGATAATTGTATAATATATTAATTTTCTTAATTTAGGAGATAGTGAATTTTATAGAAAAACAAAGATAAATGAAGGCATATAGGTAAATGAACTATTGAAAAGTAGATTTGACTTATAAAAAGGTAGTATGGAACTTAAAAACACAAATAGCAATATAGAAAAATAAATATGCTGTAGAATTTCTAAAAGAAATAGAAGCTATGAGAAAGTTACTAACATATTTGGAAGCCAAAAATATGGAAGCAGAGCTTTATTTTATTTTGTACAGGAAGGAATAAAAAAAAGAAAATTGAAGTCCAGGTAATGACATTGAATATAACACATCAGTAACAAAGATCATATATCATACTCAAAAATAAGAACAAAGAAGACCAAAAAAAACCTCATTGCCACAATGCAGGAAACAACATAAGGAAACTATACAGACTTTCTGAATACAAAAATAGTGAGAATTCACAGCTCACAGGTCAAAAATATATTTCAAAACTGCAATATAATTATTGGTTAAATGTAACTATTTGTGTACTATAAAATAAACATTGGGGGGCGGAGCCAAGATGGCGGAGTAGAAAGACTCACATATGCTAGCTCCGAGCCCACAGCCCATGGATTTCCTTTAGAAAAGAACTCCCAACAAATTCTGGAACAGTGGAAGCCATGCAGCAACACAGTGAAGGAGATTTCTGTTCCAGAGAGCCCTGAAAAACTGATCCCAAAGGTCCATCGTGCACTGGAGGGGAGCAGAGCCCTGCCCTGCCCTGGCTGCGCAGCACTGTGAGGAGTGAGCAGATCCGAGCAGGCTTCAGGGAAGGAATCTCCAGCGGCCACGAAGGTACCTCCACCCACAGACTCACAGGTCAGTGAAAGAGACATCTGGACAGGCTGAGAGGGGAACAGGGTGTGTCCATAAGTCGGGCCCCCTTGGGAGGCAGCAGCAAAGGCAGTGGGTGGCCAGAGGCTCCTGAAGCAGGCAGGAGCTCTGCAGCAGCTCCATTACTGAAGTCTGTGCATAAACCCCCTGAGGGAACTGAGCCTGGGAGGTAGCCCTGCCCCTGCCTGAGCACCAGAAATTAAGCTCCCATTGAATAGCAGCCAGGCCTGCTGCCAAAAGCCCTGAGGCTGGGGAGCAGCATTTGAATCTCAGACCCCAAGCACTAGCTGGGTGGACCTAGGCAGGGGTGGAGAAGGCTCTCAGAAGTCAAGTAACTGGCTGGGAAAATGCCCAGAAAATGGAAAAAAAATAAGACCATAGAAGCTTATTTTCTTGGTGACCAAATGATTCCAACCTTCCTCTCTGACGAGGAAGAAAACTGCTTACCATCAGGTAAAGACATAAAA
>JAQQSK010005654.1:0-14811 GCA_028658325.1 Potorous gilbertii
GATGTTTAACCTTTAGCAAAAAACAGCTCAAGTGAGACATGATTGCTGTAGTTAAATATTTGATTGGCTGTCCCATGGAAGAGGAATTAGAGCAAATCTAATCAATCATTCAATCAATAACTATTTATATACCATTAATAATAGTATAGAAGAATATAATTATTAAGTGTTTATTTAAAAGGGACATAAGTAAAGTCCTACCTAGGCAAGATGTGACAGGCAATTATTATTTGGGGTAGAGGCATCAGGTAATTTTTCTTGAAAAAGATGGCATTAAACTTTCTGTTAAATGATGAATGTTAAAGTATTTAATAATTCAATATAAGAGATATAAGGACAAAGAATGAAATGAGGTAATTGTTTCATTTGTTTAAAAACTTTCATACCTCATTTCTTTTGCTCTTGTTTTACCTTCATTACATTTTATCTCAATAGATTATCTTGTTCAGGTCAAAATTCTCTTATGAAATCCTTACAGGCAAGGAGTTTATATTCTAAGGGGTGTGGGGAGACAACATACTAATACACATATATGTAGCATAAATATAAATATATACATGTTTAGCTATATATGTATATTTAAATATAGATAAACAAATGCAGCATGAGTATAATAAATAATAAACATTAATAGGTAATAAATAACTGCAAGTTTGGAGAAAAGGTACTAGCATTTTGAGGCATGACAAAGGACGTCATGCAGAAAAAATTGTTGCTTGTCTTTCATTATCAAAGGAAGAGAGAGTCTAAGAGGTAGATGCACATAGACTAACCTTCATGCTTGATTCCCAGAAGACAAACCTAGCAGAAATAACCAGAAGTTACGTAGGACAATTTAAACACAAATGTCAAGGTCTTGATGGAGTGGGAGGGGAGTTTCTGAAGAGTTAAATAGAATAAACTGTTTCAAGAGGAAGACTCATTGTGGAGCAGAGCCAAGATGGTGGAGTAGAAGCAGGGACCAACTACATCTCTTTCCCAACCTCTCAGAAAACCTGTAAAAAATGATTCTAAACAAACTCCAAAACAACAGAAGCCAAAAAATGACAGACTGAAGCAAATTTCAAGCCCAAGACAATCTGGAAGGTAGATGACAAGAGTCCATTCCACCAGGTTGGAACTAGAGCACACTTTGGTGTAGGCCACATCAGAATGGACCAAGTGGAAACAGGCCTTAAGGTCCTGAATTACAGTATTAATTACTGAATTACATGGAAGCTAATGACTTTATGAGAAATCAAAAAATTACAAAATGAAACCAAAATAATGAAGAATAAAAGACAATGTGAAGTATCTCATTGGAAAAACAATTGACCTGGAAAATCAATACAGGAGAGATAATTTAAAAATTATTGGACTACCAGAAAGCCATCATCAAAAAAAGAGCCTCACCTTCATCTTTCAAGAAATCATCAAGGAAAACTGCTCTGACATTCTAGAATCATAGGGTAAAATAGAACCGAAAAGAATCCACCAACCACCTCCTTAAAGAGATCCCAAAAGGAAAACTTCTAGGAATATTGTAGTCAAATTCCAGAGTTACCAGGTAAAAGAGAAAATATTATAAGCAGCCAGAAAAAAAACAATTCAAGTATTGTGGAAACACAATCATGATCATATAGGACTTAGCAGTGTCTACACTAAGGGATTGGAGGGCTTGGAATATGATATTCCAGAGGTCAAAGGACATAGGCTTAAAACCAAGAATCACCTACTCCACAAAACTGATTATAATACTTCAGGGGAAAAAAATGGAACTTTAGTGAAATAAAGGACATTCAAGCATTTTTGTTGAAAGGGCCAGAGCTGAATAGAAAATTTGACTTTCAGATACAACAATCAAGAGAAACATGAAAAGGTAAATAGGAAAGAAAACTATAACAGACTTATTGAAATTGAACTGCTTACATTCCCACGTGGAAAGATAATATTTGTAACTCATGAGACACACACACACACACACACACACACACACACACATACATATATGTATATACACATATCTATTTAGATAGATAAACTTGTATATATACATACATACACATGTGTGTATGTATATGTATGCATGTATTATTAATTATATATGTATGTGTATATATACACACATATATCGTTTATATGTACATACATGTATACATTATATATACACACATATATAATTTATATATGTGTATATATGTATAGTTTCCATGTATATGTGTATATGTATATGTATGCATGTGTTATTAAATATATGTATGTATGTGTATATGTATATACATATACACATACATACATATATATATATATACATATATAAAGAGAGACAGACAGATAGAGACAGGCAGCAACACAGAGGCAGAGAGACAGAAAGAGACACAGACAGAGGGCACAAGGTGAACTGAATATTAAGGGATGATAACTCAAAAGAAAATTAAGGATTGAGAGGAATGTACTAGGAGAAAGAGAAAGGGAGAGATAGAATGTAGCAAATCATCATGGAGAGGAAGAAAGGGAAGATGAGAGGAAATAAGTGAGCTCATCCTTCATCGATTGAGCTTCAGGAGGGAATAATATGCACACTCAATTGGGTGTGGAAGTTAATCTTACCCTATAGGAAAACAGGGGAGAAAGGAATAAGAGAGGGGGATAATAGAAGGGATGACAGATTGGGGGAAGGAGTAATTGGAAACAAATACTTTGGTAGAGGGACAGGTCAAAGGAGTGATCTGAATAAATTGAGGGTGGAACAGAATAGAGGAAAATATAGTTAGTCTTTTACAACATCATCATTATGGTTTTGCATGACCACACATATATAACCTTTATCAAACAGCTTGCCTTCTCAATGAGGGCTGGTGGGGAGGGGAGAAGGGAGAGAATGTGGAACTCACAGCTTTAAAAATGAAGGTTAGAGGTTGTTTTTACGTGCAACTAAGAAATAAGATATATAAGCAATGGGGTATAGAAATCTGTCTTACCCCACAGAAAAATAGAAGGGAAGGGGATGGGATAGGAAGTAGAAGTGAGGGAAAATTGTAGGAAATAGTGATCAGAATACATACTGTCCTGAGGTGGTGGTAGGGGAGAGATGGGGAGAAAATTTGAAATTCAAAATTTTGTGGAAGTGAATGTGGAAAACTGAAAATAAACTAATTTAAATTAAAAAAAATAAGAGGTAGACTTATTGGAGGGCTTCAAGGACAATATGCTTGTCTTATTTGTTCCAGAAGGGATTTGATTTTAAGTATGGATTAGACTATATAGCCTGGAGGACCCCTTCCCAACTCTAAGTTTCTGTGGTTCTGTGACTATCTGTGATTAGTTGGCAAAAGGATGGACAAGAAGAGCAACTTTTGTAGTTGGAATAACAACTGAAGAGGAGGCAAATGCCTAATTGTGGAACCAAAATATTTTCAATTCAGTTTGCTTCAAAAAAAAATATTGAATGTTAGGTGGCATACAGAAGACTGTGCTAAGGATATGAATTTTAGGTAAAGTATGGCTACAATGCTCATGGAAATTAAAGTCAAATAGGAAGATTTGACACATACAAAACTAATATTCAGTGTTTCATGGATCCAAGTTTTCAGCAGTGTATGTACTCCCCACCATTGCAGGTGATACTTTTTGTCTCAATACTTGCCTTGAACTTTTTCATAAGGCAATCAAAATTTTGATGATGAGCTCTTCTGTACTTGATTAGACTTTTCTCTGGACCTTTACATATTAGTAAGAGCTGTCAAAGCATGGACTTCGTGGATATAACTTTAAAAGACATAGGCCTCTATATTCTGCCTTAATACCATAATTGGTTTTCAATAGATAACTTTAGTAGAAGTAAAAAAAAAATAACCATAATATGTATGAAAGAATACCATTATTTACTGCTTGCACGAACAGATCGCTATAATAACATTATAGAGCATTTAAGTAGTGCGTTAAGGTTTCAAAGCATTTTATTTACATGAGGTTATATCATAAGATTCTCACAATAACCCCATGAGAAAGATTCAGTTATTATTCTAATTTTACAAATGAAGAAACAGGCCAAGAGAAAGTGATTTGTCCAGTATCTACATAGATAATAAGTGTCTGTGGCAGGATTTAAAATTAGTGTTCTTGATTCCAAGTTTAGTTCTCTATCCTCTGTACTGTTGCAAAGTACTATTTGAGAGGAATGGAAGGGGTGGGACTCAGGGCTACCTTCTCTGATGGGATTGCTTGCAAAGCTCTTTTCAGGGCTGCTCATCTACTTTTATCATCTACATTTCACCCAACTCTCACCTGAGGCTCTAAGAATCTGTACCATGCACAATGGCCACACCCCAGTAAAAACAAAAACAAAAACATTTGGCAAATAGGTTACATTAGGTTGAGTGTAACTGATAAGTCTCAAATTGTCAGTGTGTTGGGGAATATCTACCCCAAGCATGTGAACACTTCCTCCTGTGGAATGGGTGGATGAGCACAGTTTGTTCCAACAACCACAGAGATGGCCAAACCAGTCATTGTGGGGTGCTTAGAGCTTGGTCAGACATCTAAGATGCCAGGGTTACCAAAGCATAATGGACCATCACTAGTTTTTCTAAGTGTTACTTTGCCTCTGGACTTTCATGACTGAAGATGATGACTTGGTGCAACTCGGCCTCACTTCAATTCAGTTTATGTGCAAGTTAGTATACTGCCCATGATGCCACTGGTCGTCGTTAAAAAACAGAAGGTGAGAAATTATTTGAGCTATAGAGGTGAAGTTAATTGCTAGCTGGGGGGAATCAAAGAATATGTTTTGCAAGAGGTGACATTAGTTTGGGTTTACTCAACAAGTGGTATATAATAGAGAATTCTTGGCATTGGTAATGGTAAGTATGCCTTTCAGAGATTAGAGAAGATATGAAAATAGTAAATAGGTAAGTTTGGTAGGAATAGAGAACTTGTGAAAGAGAGTCATATGAGATAATTCTGAGTAGGTAGAATGGTATGAGATTTTAGAGGTCTTTGAAGCTTTACTTAATAGATAATAGGGACCCACTTAGAAACTTTAGCAAATTAACATGAAGAGATCTATGAATAAGAAAAATGTGTTACGTTCATAGTAAGAAGTATGGTTGAGAGGTGGGAGACAGTGCATCTGAAAAACCTTATACAAGTCGATGACAATAAGGACTTATATTCGAGTGGCAGTAGCGAGAAGAGTGAACATTTGGAAGAGTAATCAACAACACTTGCTGACTTTTATGACAGGTGAAAGAAAAGAATTGGTTGAAGGTAATGCCAACTTTTGACAATGAGTGTGGTGTGAGATGAGTGGAGTGGTATGATCTCTTTCTGAAATACAAGAGTGGATAATGCGTGAAGTGGGAGCAGATATTTTGGTAATTCTTTTACATTTCCATGCATGATTTCCCTAAATTCACAGAGCTAGAAAAGGCACACTTTAATGAGGTTAATATTTCATTTATTTTACATTTTCCCCCTGGTCATGTCTAACAGATATTCTATTTACAGTTTTTCCAAATACCAAAGAACCAATCAACAGAACATAAATTTGCTTTTCTAAAAGATGTTACTTTGAAATTTACATTTGAAAGTCTGTATTTGCATTCTATTCTATCTGCTTTCTCCCTTTTCTAGAATATGCTTGTCTTCAAATGTTTTCTAGAGTTTTAAGAAATGAATGATGATAGGCTTGTAATATTTAGTTAGAGAAGACTTTGAAAACCTTTTAGTCCAAGGATCACAGAATTGCTGATTGATAGTTAAAACAAGGATCAAGAGGTTTATATTGTCCAGTTCTCCCTTTTTACAAATGAAGAAACTGAGGCTTGGAAAATAAAGTGATCACTAAAGTTGAATGTTTTGTAATACATGTGTGTTTGTGCATGAAACATTTATAACTTACTTTTCCATTGAATATTGGGGAAAAGCAAGGATGTCTGTATTGTCCATTATCATTTTATAAATGTCTTGAAGTATGGTTGGTAATAAGATAAAATATACTAAATTTATAATTATAAACCAAATGGAGTCATGGCTGTCTCCCTCTGCAGAAAACTTGCTGGTTTATTTTGAAGATGCAGTAAAGAGCAGAATAAAAATAAATAATTTTGCACACAAAAATCAACATTTCTTTAAAATACTAACAAATCTAGGAAGAAACAGAATAGAATTTCCATTCAAAAAATATGGAATTTTTGAGTGTTAACCCACTAAGGCATATTCAGATCTTTTGCTAAGGCCTTCCCTTCAAGATTATTTCCACGTTGTCCTATGTGTATCTTGTTTGTACATAGTTTTCATATGGTCGTCCATTTGACTGAGTGCCTCAAGAGTAGGTACTGATTTTTGCTTTTTTCTGTATCTCCAATGTTTAATACAGGTCTCTCCTGAACTCAGTTTTCTCGTTTTTAGAATAAGCCGTTTGAACTAGATGACCACTGCTTGTGTGCATTCTATCAAGCATGCGACTTGAGGGCAAGAAAACCGGGCTCAAATCCTAAATCTGCCATATGACTCTGGGAAAGTCATACAATGCCTCTGTGCATCAGTTGCTCATCTGTATAATTAAGATAATAACAGCAACGTCATGGTCAAGTAATTGAACATATACAAAATGCCTTGCAAAACTTAAAGGACAAGAGAAATGCTATCTATTATTATTAACCCTTTCAGCTCTAAATTTAGGATCCTATAAACTATTAAAAATGTTTGCAAAAATAAAGAATGAAATAATTCGAAAATATAGTCAATGCTTGTGCCTAGAGTAAGTAAATAGAATAAAAATATAAATACTTTCAAAATTCCTTTGCAAATAGAATGTTATACCTTTTAAAATACCATTGACACATCCTATAGAATTAAGAGAATTAATAAGAAAAAATACCAAGGGGAAAGGTGAAAAAAAATCAAGGTGGAAAGGGAATTTTCAAACCTAGGTGTCAAGTTATAATTACTGTAGAACAGTAATTATCAAAGCTAAAACACATAGAAAAAAATAGATCAGTGAAATAGGTGAGGCTATAGTCAGATACACGTCTGCTGTTGTATAAATTTAGGATCAAACACTCTGGGGAATATGTTTCTAATTTAGCAATTGGTGGGAAAATGAGATAGCAGATTGGAGGAAAATGGTTATAGACTACCTTAATTCTGATTTTACAGATCACAGTTTTTTATAAGCTCCCTCTTCTTCCCTTCTCTACGCCTGAAATCTCCTTGGCACTATCCTTGTTGTCTCCCTCTTTATTCCAATATCTGACAAAGAGGTAGTAGTGAGCTTCACTAAGGTCAAAACTTCTACGTGTACTCTCAACCTCATTCCATACTGTCTTCTTCAGTCCATCATCCCCACAATCACACCTCCATATAATCTCTTCCTGTTTTTTTGTGATGCCTATAATTGATCCTATATCCTCTGTAAAAAATCCATCACTAAACTCTAACATCCTCCTTTCAAACTCTCGTGGCATATCTCTCTTATCTTTCATGAAACTCCTAGAAGAAACTATCCACATTCCTTGCATCCACTTCCTGTCCTCTCACTTCTCTACTCTCTGCAATCTGGCTTCTGACCTCATCAGTCAAAGAATAGGCCATCCTCAAATTATAAATGATCTCTGATTTGCCAAATCAAACGTTTTCTCAGTTCTTATCTTTGTTGACTTCTCTGTAGCATTTGACAGTATTACACTGTTCTTTCTTGGCTCTCCTCCTAAATAGATGACTCTTCCTCAGGTGCTTTTGCTGGTTCATCATCAAGATCACACCTTCTAATTGTAAACATATTGTGATCGTATCTATTCTCACCTTTTCCCTTTTTCCCTCCACCTTCTCACTTGATGAATTCATCCACTCCAGTGAGTTCAATTCACCTCTTGATGACTCTCAGGAAGCAACGCAGAGTAGTTAAAAGAGAGCTGGCCTTGGAGTAATGGTGACCTAGACCCCAAACTCACCATTGCACCAACACATGCTCTCTGTTTGACCTTGGAAGTCATTTAATTTCTCATTGCCCTAAGGATACTTGATAAGCTTAAAATTTGAAGAGAAGATTTCCATATGCATGAGTAAAGGCCATTTCTCACAAAGGATTACCTATACTAATACAATGACATATGTTTTAAAATGTATATGACTTACAAATCTGTATATTTAATTCTAGTTTTCTGAACTCCATTTATATATCTCTAACTGCTGATGGAACCTATCTTACTGGATGTCCATAGACATTTCAAATTCAACATACCCCAAACTGAACTCATTACTTTTGCCTATAACCATTCCCCTTTTGAAATTCCTTATTACTATTAAAGGCACAACCATATTCCCAGTCATCCAGGTTCATGAATTAATTTTTTCATTGATGCTTCACTTTCTCTTACCCTATATATTCAATCAATTACCAAATTGTATCCTGCACAGTATCTCTTACATCTGTAGCTTTTTCTTACTCACACCACCACCAAATGGATTAAAGTCCTCATCACTTCTTGCCTGAATTATTATAATAGCCTTCTAACTCATCTCCTAGCTCTTCTCTTCCATCTATAATCCGCTCTCCACACAGTTGCTAAAATAATTTCCTTAAAGTATATGTCTGACTATTTTACTCTCCTATTCAATATCCAATATATCACTTTTGTCTCTAGAATAAAATATAAAGACCACTTTTTAAAATTTAAAGTTCTTTTTATTCTGACCCCAAACCTACAAACAAGCTTTCTTGCTAAGGAATCACGCATGACTTTCTATCTCCCACCTCTGTACCTTTGCACTAGCTACTCCCCTTGCCAAGAATGCATTCTACCATTCTATCATTCCGACTATGAAAGTTTTTCTTTTTCCCTAAAGCATAGGTCTGACTGTCAGTTCTCTGCTCAATAAACTCAAGTGGCTCCCTACCACCTCCAAGATCATATAGAGAATTCTCTGTTTGGTATTCAAAGCCCTTCATAACCTAAAGTCTTTCTACATTTCCAGTCTTCTCACACTTTATATCTACTCCACCCACCCACCCACATACATACTCTTCTTCCAATGATCCTGGGTTCCTTGAAATTGATTGTATAATACATTCCATCTCCTTAATTCCAGTCATTTTCACTGGCTGTCCTCTATGTCCTTCTTTATCTCTTATCTACTGGTTTCTCTGGTTTTCTCCAGAGAAACTAAACTAAAATTCTGCCTTGTGCTGGAAACCTTTCCTGATTCCCCTAAATTCTAATACTTGGTCTCTATTGATTATTTCCAATTTAGGACATAACAATCTTTTGGATATAGTTGTTTGAAGACTGTCTCTCCCATTATAGTGTGAGTTCTTTGACTGCAGGGACTGCCCTTTGTCTTTTTTTTGTTATTTCTAGCACTTAGCACAATACCTAGCACAAAGTAGGTGCTTTATAAATGTTATTGACTAACAAAAATTTTTACTTCAAAGTTATTTTATAACCCTAGCTACTGATAACCTTCCCCAAAATTACCTTATGTTTCTTGTTTATCTATTTTGTGCTGATTTGTTTACTCCATGTTATCTTTCCTAAGAGAATTTAAAGTCCTTGAGGGCATCACCTATTTTATTTTATTTTATTTGCTTCTATGCCTAACATCTAATACATTGTCCAATAGATTGTGATCCTTGAATAAACGTTTATTTTTTGATTGGAAATATGGATAATTTTAATTAATATAAAATGTGAATGCTTTTACACACAAAATCACTGGAATTAGAATTGAGAGGGAAATAATTAGCTAGGAAAAATTTTTGGATTTTTTTAAAGATAAAGTTTTGATATCCAAGATATATAGGAATTTGCCACCAATACACAAGAATAGAAGCCATTCTTTGACAGATAACTGATCAAATTATTTGAATAAACACCTTTTAACAAAGAAATGCAATCTAAGAACCAATTAAAGTGCTCCCATTCTTTCTTAATAATGAAATAAATGCAAATTAAAACATCTAAACTTTTAACATCAATCAAATGGGTAATGATGACAAAAAGTGAAAATGGCTATTTTTGAAGAGACTTTAGAAGGACATGAAAACTCTTAGTGGTACAAAGAACTGGATCAGTTATTCTGAAAAACAAATTAGAATTATTGCTAAATTGTCACTAAACTACACACTCCCAGTGATACCATGACTGCAGACATATATCAAAAAAAGCCAAAAATAGAGAGAAAGGATGCAGTTACATGAAAATATTTGTTCACAGTACTTTTGGACATAAAATGGATACTCTCATCAACTGGAGAACAATTCAACCAATTTTTTTGTATAAGTAAAATGAAATAGTACTATGCCATACTAAATTGGCAGTTGGAGAACCATGGTAAAACTCATATGGAACAATGAAGAGTGAAATGAGCATATAGGAGGCCAATATACAAGATGACCACAAAAAGGTAAAGGAAACAACTTCGAAAGACTTAAAAATCTTTGATGCATGCAATAAGCCATTATGACTTCAGAAAACTGATGATATATCATATCATCCATCTTGTGATAGAAAGATGTAGATCTAAAAGTATGAAATAAAACATACATATTCAGAGCTGTTTAATGTTTTATCTATGTTGGTCAAGGGAGGGTTCATTTGAGTAGTGTCAGAGATGGAAGAAGGAGGAGGAGGAGAAAAAGAAGGAGGATATAGCAGAACAGGAAAAAACCAAAGAAGAGAACGTTTATAAAATACACAGAAATATAATGAAATAATTCAAAATGGGAACAAAGGGGGACAATATGTATTACTAACTTGCTAAATTTAATATACTCTTTAAAATGTATTTAGCAGAAATTCAGTTTCCCTTTTTTTTGCTTTTTTACCATTTTTTTTTTATGTTTAGTCATAATTCTTAAGGTAAAAATATAACATAAAAATTTATAAAAATAAAAAGAAATACTTAAAAAAACCCAGAGTACAAGTGATCATTGTAATGTTCATAACCGTGGCAGGAAATTAATTATTCAGAAGTTGTGATTTTGAGAAAGTTACAAGGGATAAAAGATTAATTTAACTATATAAAAACAAAAGTCTTCAACAAAACAACAAAAAAGCATTATCGCCAAAATAAAAATGAAAACAAAAATATGCTTTACAAAAATATTATATCAAACTCCTGTGGTCAAAGTCCAATGTCCAAAATATGTGATTAATTGACACATGGGTAAGAGTAAGAACCCTTCTCCAGTACAAAAGTCCTAAATATGTATGCCCAGTCAGTTTTCAAAAGAAAAACAGAACAAATCAACAATAACCCCATAAAAAAGTTTCAGAATATAAATCAAAACAACACTGAGATTCTATCAACATTTATCACCTATCAACCCTGATCACATTAGCCAAGATCAAAGAAGACAAATTTCAGTGGAGACATGGTTGTGATAACAATGATAGTTTTATCATCCTGACTGAGTTTTGGTTTGTTCTACATGTGGAAACACATGTATGTTAGTGTGTATACCTATCTATATTTTGATTTATAAGAAAATGTCATCTATTTAATTCAGCAATCTCTTTATGCATACGATGCTTCAAAGTGGTTCTTAAAATAAGGGGGAAAACAGGCTTCTCAATATAATATTGTTGCTCTCTATGCAACAAACGTTGTTTTAGTATTAAAACAAAACAAAAGAAAAACAACTTGAAAAGTGAAAACTAATTAAATGTCCATTGATTGAAGAATAACTGAACAATTTTAGTATGTGAATGGAATAGAATATTATAACAATGGAATATTGATTATAAGAAATAATAAATTTAGAGACCAGAAAATGTTGAAAGACATGAAACTTCTCAAAAGTTTGGAGAGGAGAATAAAAAACAAATTGTAAATCTTAAATCTCTCAATAAAGTCATTATTAAGTACCTATTATGTTCCCGGTACCATACTTCAGGCATACAGATACAAATTCGTACTTTTGTGGAGCTTATGTTCTAATGGGTAGGTGAATATAAATAAAAATATAAATAAATAAAGAATAGATACAAAGTAGTTAAATACGAGGTAGTTTAAGAGGGAAGGCACTAGTAGTTGAGAGAAGCAAGAGAGGTTCATGTAGAAGGTGAGATCTGAACTGCATTTTGAAGGAAGAGAGCAAGTCTATGAAATCAAGGTAAAGGAAAGCATTCTCATCATGGGGGACAGTCATTGCAAATGCACAGAGATGGAATGTCATGTTTGAAAAACAAGAGTGAAAGTTAATTTGGTTGGTTCTCAAAGAGAAATAGGAAAAAGCATAATGCCTCCCAAAAAGTACCACATTGATTACAGTTTTATGCTTTAAAACAACAATAACAAATCCATACCCAAGACAGTAAAAAAGGATAATGAAAGCAAGAATAATGTTAATATTATTATTCTAAAGTCAACATGTATGAGCTTTTGGGTAGAAATAACAATTAGCAAGATCAGGAGTTAACAGACATAGGCACAATTATTTGCAAGTTTTTATTTTTATGCTTATTTTTCTTATTTATTTTCTTCAGCTCCTATTTATATATTTGAGCAAAGATAGTTGTCAGTGCTAGGCAAATTTTATATTATTATTAATTTCAAATGACTTCTCCCTACACCAATTCCAAAGCTCAATTGCTCTGCTTCACTTATTATGGTAGCATTTTCTATGATAGGGCATAATAGATTCATTATGAAAAAATGTGGTTAAAGCAGCACCTACAATTGTCTCTATTATGTAGGCAGGGCTAGTTTTCCTTGAAAGTCAGGGAGACCAGTACTAATACCTGATGAGTATAGGAGATAGATATTCCAGTTGACATAGATTTCTGGTCTCAGAAGATATAAAAAACCCTGTTAAGCAAACTTAATGATCTTCAAAATAATAGATTCTGCATTGCCATTTTGACCCAACACAATCTTTTATCAAGACAAGCTATTAAATGAAAACAAACTTGAACCAGTGCTATATATCCTACTTATTATTCTATGTATACAAAGTAAATTTCTTTTTTTGCTCGATATTATGTGGTCAATCAGTGTCTTATTTTGTTCAAACCACAAGTCTGAACCACTGGACAGACCCAAGTTAGGCCTGGTTCACAATATGAGGAATGATCACTTTTTACAATGACAGCCTCAGACAACCTTAAGTATGTTATATTCTTATACATGTTTTCTTTAGTAGTCTCACGTAGGTATTTCATCTATACTTTATTTGAACTTTCTTGGAAAGATACTTCTATATCAAGTTATGTCATATCATTCAGTAACATGTTTTACAATTTTATTGATCATTGATTATTATGTTGGTTGTTTGACTGTTGTCCTTCATTCTTTAAGGGGTTCAAAATGACATCATTATGTTGGAGTCAAGGTATATATAATGTGTCTGACTGTGGCTAATCTGACCAATATGAGCTTGGAAGGCTCTATCACAGGTTGGAAAGAAATAGTTCTTATAAACATTTGGAAAGGAGATGTCTCTATATTTGTGCATCTCCTGTTTCTTTTGAGCTACTGCAATTGTGCTTTGCTCATATATCACAGTGCCTTCTTTGATGCAGGCACACCATGCTGGGTGGTCTTTGCCAGCATTTCCCATGTCATGAAATTGATTCCAAAGTTCTTCAGAGAGAACTTGGGAATGTCTTTGTATTGCTACTTCTAACCACCATGTGGAAAGCTTGCCTTGTGTGAGTTTTCTGTAAAATAGTCTTTTAGGCAAACATATGTTGGTATTTGAACAATGTGGCTAGTCCATCAGAGTTGCTCTCTGATGTAGAGTTTGAATGCTTTAGAGTTTTTAGCTCAGTAAAGGACCTCAGTGTCTAGTACCTTATCTTGAATCTTCTTAGAGCAATTCAAATGAAAACAATTCAGTTTCCTAATACGGCACTGGTATGTTGTCCACGGTTCACAGGAATACCACAATGAGGCAAGCACAATGGCTCTGGACATCTTAAATCTGCTAGGCAGTCTAATACCTCTTCTCTCCCACATTTTCCTTCACAGCCTCCCAAACGCTGAACTGGCAATGAATGGGCCAATTTCATCATCTATGTGTACAACCCTGCAAAGTATTCTGCCAAGGTAAGTTAACTTATGCACAGTATTCAAAGTTTCTCCATTTGCGGTAATCAGTGATTCTATGTGTAGATGGTATGGTTCAGAATGTTGTAGAACTTGTTTTTAGTATTGTCAAACCAAAATTAGCACAAGTAGCAGAGAATCAATCCATATTTTGTTGCATCTCAGCTTCAGAGATTGAATTGAATGCACAATCATCTGGGAACAAAAAAAAAATAAAAATCATGCACCAGTTCACCTCCACTTTAGTCTTGGCTTGTAGCCTTTTCAAGTTAAATTATTTTCCATTAGTGCTGCAGCTGACCTTGATATGATTTTTTTTTCTCATTGAGGGTGTCTGACAACATTGCTTAAAACGTCACACTAAAAAAGCAAGGGAGCAAGGCTACAGTCTTCCTTTCCTTCATTGGTGACTGGGAAAACATGAGAACATCATCCATTATCTAGAACTTGAGTAAGCATGTCATTATAAAACTGACATATAATAATGGTTAACTTCTCCAGTCACCAAAATTTTAGCATAATTTTCTATAAGCCCTCAGGACTGACAGTATCAAAGGCTGTGGTCATATCTATGAATGTTATATGCAGACCTCCATTCTGCTCCTGATATTTTTCCTGAAGTTGTCAGCCAACCATTCCTTGATCATTTCTGAAGCCACATTAGCTCTAAGGTAGATAGACTATCTTTCAGGTGAAGAATTAACCTATTAAGGAAGACTAGGAAGAATTTTGCCAGCACTGACTAAGAAAAAATCCCTTTGTAATTGTCATACGACAACC
>JAQQSK010005655.1:0-14810 GCA_028658325.1 Potorous gilbertii
GTTTTAGTGTATTATGTTTTGATTTGTTATATGATTTCTTCCACTTATGTCAGTGTGACTACATAGCATCACTATAGTGAAAATATGCTCAATAGAAAAGTATATGTTGAACCTATACAGAATTGTATGCTGTCATGGGGAGGGAGAGGGGTGGGGAGGGAAGGTGCGGGGAGGATAAAATCTTAATTTTAAGGAAGTAATTGTAGAACATTTATAAATAAATAAAATAAAAATTTTTAAAAAAAGAGTTGAAATCATGACATGCTAATCATTCAAATTAACTATCATTTGGTGAAGTCCTAGTTATTAGTAATCAATCAGGAATTTTCTGTGCCATCTCAGGTAAGCAGCATCAGCAAGGATTCAGAGGGCATGTTAAGCTACTTTTGAGGATACCCAGTCCAAGAAATCCGGCTTTCCCATTATCATTCCTCCTAGACTATGGGTAAAAAATTGATCAGAGGATTTTGTCAAGAATGTGGTTATTGATGAATTTATAATACAAATTCACCCCTTTAATCTTGTTTGTATTCAAGAACTCTGGTAGTATAACTATGACCTGGCACATAAAACATACACACCCTGGGAAAGTGATGCAGAAGCAAAAGACACTGTGACATTGCTCTGTCACAGAAAAGGTCTCATGTGGCTCACAATTTGTCTCTTTCTCCAAAGGACAGCCCACATCTTTCTCCTTAGCTTTACTCTTTAATTTCCAAATACCTACTGGATATCTCTCCAGGGATGTGCTATGGGCATCTCAAACTTGACTTGTATAAACAGAACTCATGATTTTCTCCCTAAATCCATCTCTCCTCCAAATTTCCTATGCTACCAAAGGCACCATCACCCAAGTTAATACCCTGAGTTGATTTATCATTCTATATTCACTCTTCAAAACCAACCATGTAATAAGACTTAGTGGTCAACCTTGATGTTGGGTCTTGCATAAATATTTCCTTGTTTCCCTTGATACCACAAGATCCCAATTCTGAATTTAGAATCACATTTTCATGCCTAGACATTTGTGATTAATTAAAAAGCACATACATGCCTCCACTTGATGTTTAAAATGCTTCACAATCTGGCTTCAATTTCTATCCCCACTCCTTCCCAGGCTTATTGTACATGATACCCCTAAAACCCCTAGCACACTGAGAGGTACATTGTTCATACTAGTCATATTGAATTGACCAGGAAGGAAAGCTTATTTGTAAATGGACTACATTTATTAGTTTATATTTTACATGTAATCTGTTCATTACATGTACCCAGCTGGGTTTTATATATTTTTTAGATCAAGATTTTGTTTGGCTGATCTGTGAACTACTGAAAATTTCCCTTTGTCCTGAGATTTCACTAGTTCAAGGATCAGATTAGATTCTTTCTTAACAGTCCTTCCTCACTCAATATGCCTTTGAGGAAAATAAAGATTGCAAGAAATTTAGACTACATTTCCAATAACGTAGAGAGAACGCTAATCTCCACATTTCCTTTTATTAATATACTATACTTAAAAGATTCCATTTGCATATGACTCATAACACATTTTAGGGCAGAAAAGGGGTAATATAATTGATCACATGTACAATTTGAGAAAAACATTTTCAAATACTGTTTAGAAAATATCTTTATGCACAATTTATTTCTGTAATGACCTTGATCTTTCATGGTTTCTGTCTCCTCTGGTTTATTATTTTAAATCTTTCTTCTGTACTTTTCTCATAAAAAAAACACTCTTGCCTTTAATCTAACACTTAAAAATGTTGTTCTAAAAGCACAAATAAATAAAACTCTACAAAACAGGAAAAGTATTTTGTTAACACACTCTAAATGTATTTTGACTTTAATAAGTTTTCTAGCAACTACAAAATTGCCCCTGAAATGAAAATTATAAATGTGAAAGGTTCAATTGAAATAATTTCTGCAATTTGGTCTAAACATTGTATAAAAATGTGAGTAAAACCTTGAAAAGAATTTTATGTTCAAACTATTGCATGTTATATTTCAAGTTATTAATGAGTACACTGATCAGCACAAAGAAAGTGTGTAAATTATTAATGCTGAACAAATGATACTTTAACAAAATTGGAAAGCAGCCATTTCTGAATTAGATTGTGCTACTCTCCAGCTTTCTATGCCCTCAATTTATCAATATTATCATCCAACATTTTTTAAAAAGAAGCCTGGTATTGTGCCTGATGGGAGAGATTTCATAAGAAAATTTAAATGCTAAAATCTTTTCTTCTAGGTGGTAATAGAAAAGTATGAAAGTGCTAAACCTTCTTTTGAATTGGGAGATTTTTAGTGTCAAAACAGGATTCATTTCTCCTATATTATTACGAAATGTTTCCTGATCTCTCTCCTCTTAGGACTATAAAAAGGATATTCCACATGCCTAGAATTCTATAGATCAGTATTTATGATTTCTGTCAGTATGTTTCAAAATGTAATGTGACTTGTCTAAATTAGCTTAGAAAATACTGTTATAATAATTAATTAAATTCTTCCATGCCACAAGGGGGAACCTCACTGATTGTGCATCCCAGCTTTGCCACTGAAAACACTGAACTTCACAATGTCATCAATTCAAACCAAGAGGAAGGTTAATCAGCTTCTTTTGAATTATGCTCAGGGTAAGTAATATATATAAGCAATCATCAGGAATGAAAGGCTCTGAATGGGCCAGTGCCCCTTTGTTTGAAATACTGTAAATTCTCTTCAAGGTCTAACACTTTGTGCAATGACCTTAAAAAAAATGATCGGAATAAAAAGAGAACTTGTCTGTTCCACTCAGGCTTCATACTGCCATCCTTTGTTATCTGTCTCCAGTGATTCCAGTGCCATCTAATCAGATCATTGTTGTCTATATTTTACTCATTTTTGTAATGAATTTAATATCTTTACTGTATAATATTTCAACAAGAACTTTTTCATCCTTGACAAACGCCGTTATCCTGGTTCGAAAAATAAAACAACCTTCAGTTAGATGTGTTACACAATCAGTTGATCTATCATTGCTTACCTATTGGTTATCCAGCATTATAAACTCAGAGGTTGCATTCTGTTGGTGAGGCATCAATATATGAAACAATTAGTTAATAACTGAAAACAGTATGTGATTAAGTGCTAAATTGTGTGGTACAGATTATAGCTGCTAAAGGAGTTCAAAGAGAGAAATAAATGATGTATGTAATATGTTGGAATCTTCATGGAGATAACAGGACTTGAACTGGGGCTAGAAAATGAATGGATTTGATGAATAGAAAGAGAATAGAGAACTTCCTTGACAATTAGTGAAAGCTTGAAGTGAGATTGAACATAGTAAAGAAGCACAGTAAAGAGCATAGTAAAGAAGAAGGAGGGAGATAAGATTAGATAAATCCAGTGCTCCCAGATTGGGAGGACATTGAAAGCATGACAGAGAGCCATAGTGTTTATATGATGTGAAATAAGCAAATGTAGTTTCTTGAGCATGGGAGGAACATTATGAGTAGTATGCTTAATAATACAAAACAGAGAGAAACTGGAAATATGAAAGATCAATTAGAAGCTTATTATAATAGTCCTGGTCTGCGGTGAGGAGCACCTGGCTAAGAGCCATATCCATGGGAATGAAGAGGAAGAATAGATACTAGTGGAATTATTTCCTATATTTCAATAGACTCAAGCTCTCATTAACACAGGTACCCCCTAAAGGAATGTGAATTGCAAATTATCCCACTTTATTATTTTGTATTTTTCTTAACTATTTTCATCTCTGAATCTTCCATGAAGAATCCTAAATACAATGGAAGCCTAGCTATTTTAACAGTGCTGCACATCATTCATCTATTCATCAGTTTTCCTTGCTGTCTCTTTTTCTAAATATACATCTCCTGGATGATTTCTATTATGTTGTGTCTTGCATGAAAATCATCATTAATATCTTGCAGTCTAATCATATATGTATTTTTTCTCCTGATTTATCTATTTTCCCTATGATTCACAGTAATACAGAATCAATATGTCAAAATTTCAAGATTATGTTTGTGTTAAGAAGAGCACTAGAATGAGACCTTATTCCACTGAGGCTAATTACAGATCTATAAAATTTAGTAGATGAATTCCAAGCTCATAGAAAATAAGTAACTAAAATTTGAATCCAGGTCTCCCTGATTCCCAAAATCTAGTATTCTACTATGCTGTCCTGGGAGAATTTTTTTGGTATACATCTATGTTTTACTGGCATAGAAAACTCCCAATAAGGAAAATTCCTCTATTAGTGAATATTAGTATCAATTTTGCAACTTAGAGGGTTACCTGGGGTCCGAGCCTGGGGCACAAGAGGTTAAAAACCTTGCCCGTGGAAACATGGCCAATATGTGTTGGAGGTACCACTTGAAACATGGTCTTACTGACCTTCCATGTTGTCTCTCTATCTACTTTGTCATACTTCTTCACTGGAAGACTAACATTCAAATACATGGACTTACCTGAGAAGCTTTGGATAATTGAGAGTGCAGAATAATTTTACAAAGGTCCTTGTAAATTTTACAAATAGTCCTTCTTCTATTCAATTCTAGGCCCCACTTATGGTCCTTCTGCAATTACTTTTAAAACTTTTTATTCTAATGCCTTTAACTAGATAATATTCATTTTTCATCAATTTATTTTCTATTCTGTAGATGATAAGGCTGAACTAATTTAAGGGGCTAATGAATTTGTTGAAAAGGTCTTTTTAGTGTTATTCTAGTAGATACTTACTCTTTACATTTGCATCCCCCCTGTAACAGGCACAGGTTTTAGAATTTAGTGTGACTTAATGTATGCTTGTTGATAGTTTGATGGAAATAGCTCAATGTTATATAGAAAGAAGGGATTTTAGAAGACCTGATCCCTCTTTTGTTTAGACTCTAGGATTTGCACTCTGTGAGACTAGTGAACACCTTTTCTATACATCTCCAAGTTCAATTCAAAGTTTTATCTAGATAATCAGAGAATTACTGAAGAAAGTCATCCCTGAGATTCAATTCATCAAGGAATCATGTATATACTTATATGCATAGGTAATAACTTGTTTAAAAGATCAAATGTCATTTTTAAATACCAATAAACAAAAATCATAGCAAAATTTTATGTAGTCTATTTTTTCAGTTATTTTTGTGACTGTGGAGAATGCACTCTGCTAGAGAAAGCCATTTTCAAAAGTTTGCTGCATTCCCAGCTCATTGTCATCATGGATACTGTCAGTATATATGTGTAGACCAAGCTCATAAAGATTTTAAGCATATAAGAATACAGGTAAATGGGTAAATATATTGCTGTTCTCTGGATGTCCTTTGCCCCCAGTATTGAAGTTTTTTTTCCTAATTTATTAGCGTTTTTCTCTTCTTTGACATATCTTAAAAGTCAACATCTTAGGGTCATCAAAATTACATCTTTTCCAGCACTGATTTATTCTCTGTGTGCCTGGTTCCTTTATACCCCATATTCTATACTTCATTTTCTCAGGAGCCTAATGTCTTTCCTTATATTTCTCACTTTCTTTCATAGCACACATGAAGACATACAGTATAACAACAATACATGGGAAATCATGCAAAACATATTTCCATTTTAGTCATATTGCAAACAAAAAGGAAAAAGAGAGAAAACTATACTTCAACTTGCAGTTTTCATTGTGAGTCCTTTGGAATTGTCTTAGATCACTGTATTTATCAGAGTAGCCAAGTCTTTCACAACTGGTCATCATCGCAACATTGCTGTTACTAGGCATAATAATTTTCCAGTTCTCACGTCACTTTGCACATGCTCATATAAGTCTTATCATATTTTTTCCCCTGACACTACCTCTTTTATCATTTCTTATAGTACAACAGTACTGAGTCACAATCACATGCCACAACTTTGACAGTCATATCGCAAATGATGAGCACCCCTTCAATTTCCAATTCTTTGCCACCACAAAAAGTGTTGCTATAAATAGTTTTGTACAGATAGGATCTTTTCCTTTTCCTTTGTAGTATAGACCCAAAAGTGGTATTGCTGGATTAAAGGATCTGTACAATTTTAAAGTCCTTTGGCTTACATCTAGATTATCCTCCAGAATGGTAAAAACCAGTTCACTACTCCATCAAAAGTTCATTAGTGGATCTATTTTTTCCTCATCTCCCCTAGCATTTGTTAATTCTGATAGGTATGAGGTGGTATGTTAGAGTTACTTTAATTTTGCACTTCTCTAATCAACAGTAATTGAGAGCATTTTTTCCTTATGACAATACATAGCTATGATTTCTTCTTTTGAAAACTTCCTGTTCATAGGCCATGACCATTATCAATTGAGGTTTGGCTCTTATTTTTATAAATTTATCTCAGTTTCCTACATATCTAAGAAATGAAATCTTTGTCAGAGACACTTGCTGTAATTTTTAAAAAATATTATATCATTGTCTATGGAACCTTTTACCAAAATGTTGTTTCACTGATGATCTCTTCAATTAGTTCTATTGTTACTTTTGTGTCATCTGAGATCATGATTGCCACTCCTGCCCTCTTCACTTAAGCTGAAGCATAATAGACTCTGATCCAGCCTTTCATTTCAAATATGTATGCATTTTTCTATGCCAAGTGCATCTCTTGGATGTAACATACTGTTGGATGCTGGTTTCCAATTCATTCTCCTACGCACTTCCATTCTCACACCATTCATATGCACAGTTAGGATGACAAACTGTGCATTTCCCTTTGTTTCACTCTTCTCTATTTATTCTTTTCCCTCCCTTTTTGTCCTGTGCCTCATCAAAACTCTTTCTTGCTTCCAACTACTGTTTACCCCAATTTTAAAATTTAAAATTTATTATCCCCTTCCCATCATATCTCCCTATTGGATAGGAGATGTCTATGCCCAGTTGAGTATGTTTATCTTATTTGCTCTTTGAACCAATTCCAATGAGAGTGATGTTCAAGGATTGCCTACCACCTCCATCCCATTTTCATCTCCTTGTTTGAAAACTCGTATTTGTTTGCCTCCTTTATGTGAGAGAATTTGCTTCTATTCTATTTCTCCCTACCCCCTTCTTCCAGTACATCTCTCTTTATCAACCCAACTTTCTTTTTTGGAGACCATCCCAAAATAATGGATGCACACCTGTGCTCTCTGTCTATACAGACTCCTTATAGCGGCCCTAAAAATGTTGAAGTTCTTCAGAGTTACAAAATTCATCTTCCCATATAGGGATGTAAATAGTTTAACTCCATTAAGTCCATTTTGATTACTCTTTCATGTATACTTTTTTATGATTCCCTTGGGTCTTCTGTTCCAATGTCACATTTTCTATTCTGCTGTGTTCTTTTTATTAGGATTGCTTGAAAGTCCTTTATTTCATTGAATACCTATTTTTCCCTGGAGTATACTCATTTTTGCTTGGTAGATGACTCTTGGTTGTAATTGTACCTCCTTTGCTTTCTAGAATATCATATACCAAGACATACACTCCTTTAATGTGGAAGCTGCTAAATTTTCAGTGATACTGACCGTGAGTTCATATTTGAATTGTTCCTTTCTGGGTGCTTGTAAAATATTCTCCTTGACCTGAGAACTCTGAAATTTAGCTATAATATTCCTGTAAGTTTCCATTTTGGTGTGTATTTCTAATGATGAATAGATTCTTTCAATTTCTGTTTTACTCTCTGATTCTAGGATATTAGGATAGTTTTCCTTGAAAATATCTTGAAACATTATGTCTAGGCTCTTTCTTTGTTGATAGATTTAATAGAGTCCAATAATTCTTAAGTTAGCTCTCCTGGATCAATTTTCCAGGTAGGTCATTTGTCTGTAATGAGATATTTCATATTTTCTACTTAAAAAACAGCTTTAACTTTGAGTTATTGTTTCTTAGTCTCATGAAGTCATTAGTTACCACTTGTCTAATTCTAATATTTAAGGTCTTTTTAGCAGTAATATTTTCTACCTACTTTTCCATTTGAACTATTCTGCTTTATAGTTTTTCTTCAGTGAATTTGTGTGCCTCTTTTACCATTATGTCAAATCCTGCTCCCCGGAAATTTCAATCATTAGTGCTCTCTTGCCCCTGTAAATATGATGAGGGTCCCTGCTCCCTTATGACTGACCTCATTGCTCTCCTCCATCCTGAACCTAAAACCCAGAAAAGTTTGTGGGTTTCAATTTATCGAGTTTTATATAGAGTTGCCATTCAACACCATTTGCACCCAGAGTAAGCATAAGGGTTCTCTGTAATCTTTCTGACCTGACCCCCTTACTGTCCTTTTGTGAAGGCTCTCAAAGGTCCTGCTGCTGTTGAGGACCTCTACTGGTCCTCCTTCTATGCTCCCGCCCTGTGTCTACTTTTGAGTTACAGACCTCTCTATTGGATTTCCTAAGTCTTCTTAGGCTGTAAAAAATATCTCCTTCTGACATCGTTTTGGTTGTGTCACCAAAATTTGATTTGAGTCATTATTTCAAAATTTTGGAGGATTGTTGGGAGAGTTCAGCTGGGTCCCAGTCTCTATGGAGATCAATACAAAAATACAATCATATCTGTACAATTTTCTCCTTATTTTGCTGTCCTTCTTCAAGTTTCATCCCTAAGTACTCTAGGGATGGTCTTCACAATTTCTTTAATTATGGATTCCATCAGTTGAAAATTACATATCAGTGATCTGATTATGGTCATATTGGAATGCTCTTCACCAAAGCAAGTTGCAATTTATCTATAACTTAGTTCATATGTCTTAAATGGTTTCTTGAGGGTAGAAAGGATAAATGAGTAGCCCATATTCCACCCATTCGTTATCAAAAGTGAAGTTTAGCACTAAGACTTATTTACTCCAATCCAGTTACATTATCTATTATGACACACTATTTCTAAATTATAATGGGATGGATGCTGATTTTTATATAGGCAAAATTGTAGCTACTTTTTCATTTGGGAATAAAATTGATTATTAATGTCAAATTTAGTAACTATTGCTGATAGGGAAAATGTTTTCCCTTAATAAATCCCACTGCATTCTGGATGTCCAAATATAGTCCAAACTATTTTCATAGAATAATTATATCTTTTTTTTGCTTTTCATCTAACAGTCTGTGGTAGAAATATATAGATGGAGAGAGAGAGAGGGAGGGAGGGAGAAAGAGAGACAGAGAGACAGAGACAGAGAGAGAGGGAAGGAGGGAGAATACCTCACAAAGAAATGACTTAGGTCCAACTACATTACAACTGGTAATGTATCTGATTACTTAGAAAAGCTGTGAGGATTTTTCTTTTTTCCCTCTTCAACTGTTGTTTAGTTGTTGTCTGTCTTTCATTTTCAAAGATAACCAATGGCATTATGCCTTGATTGGTACATGAATTGAATTTAACTATGGCAGGGCTGCACAAAGCCATCAATCTCACTCTTACAGTCATCAAAGTCCACTGTCAGACAAAAGTCAGGATTACTGGTGATGCCCTGTAATGGAGTAGATGATCTTGGTATCTTCAATGTCTGAGTAACATCTGCTCCACAGCACCTACTTCAGCTGCCTAAAGGTCCATTGGAAGAAATTGTTCTCATTCGCCCATTATCCTGGGGGAAGTCTTTGTGTGCTTGGATTGTAGTGTACCAAAGAAAATAAAATACACGTGCACATATGTTATATATATATATATATATGTGTGTGTGTGTGTGTGTGTGTGTATCTATGTATATGTACAGATATGTACATATGTACATGTATGTATATAGTTGTACATGTTTGTGCACATATATGTATGTACATATATAGTTGTTTGCTTTAGCTTCTCTTTCTTCTGCTGTGTTACCAGCTCCAGTTATTTCACAGGCAGCTTACATTAACTTAAGTCTTCAGGATAGAGTTCTGTTACAGCCCTATTTGGCCACTCAGTGTAAAGACCAGAGAAGAAATGGGTTTACGAAAACTCCAATCATTTTATATTTTTATCTGACTCCTTGTCCAGGTATGACATATATAATTTATTAATAATATATGCATCTGCCTTTGTGTGTGTATACACACACACACACACACACACACACACGCATCTTTATTCCTTGGGGGTCCTAAATGTTCTCTTATCACTGCTGTATTTGCATAATTGTATCTTCTCTCTCTTTCTTTTTCTCTTCATCTCAATTATCCAGGATCCCTCATATTATGGCCTTAAAATGAAAGTCTTCTTCAAAAGTGGAATTTCCAATCAATCAGGGAATACTGTTTATGATTTAGATGAAACTTCCCTATAATGGAAGGAAGATAATCTGAGTATGTTGCTTATCTATCATTTTACTTGACGTGTTTTTCATTGAAAACTTCATGAAGAGGTCCTTATCCAGTCCTAACATGAACAACTGTAAGAAGACATATGGAAGTTGAACTCTAAAGTCATGAAAGGATGCTGGTTAGCTTAAACAAACTGAAAAAACAGAATGTGGAGGACTGTTGGGATAGGAATGGGAATTTAATCCCTATGGAGCATGAGGGATTTTAAATAAGATGTATAGCAAACAAAAACAATAGATAAAGGGTATATTTCAGTTTCTTAGTGTCTATTTCCAGAATGTTTAATCATAAGGCTAAGGAAATCTAGAAGTTTATTCTGGAGACAAGTAATAGATACTCATGACGTGGAAAATTGGTCTCTGAAAGAATGAGCTTTAACTTTGTAGTTAAGAGAACTGGATCTAGCTTGGGGCTAGGTTATGGGGAAAGGGAATGGTTATGGAAGAGGAAAAGATAGGGGGACCAAGAAAGCCCTTATGTAGAGAATGGTATTTATACTGAGCTTTCAAGGACTTGGGGAAACCGTAACAGGAGCAGTGGTGTCATCTCCATTTGCTAACTAAGTGCGTGGACAAATCATTTAACCTCTCCAAACTTTGGTTTTCTCAAGTGCAAAGTGGGATTAATAAAATATATCCCTCACAAAGTGGTTCTAAGGAAACCACTGCATATCATAAGTCATTGTTTAAAATGCAGACAATTTTTATTACTCCATCAATAATACACATCATAAAATCTCTCTCTCTTCTTCTCCTTTCTCTCTCTCAGAGCTCCAATTCTATAACAATAACTACAACATTTCTTAGAATATACTAGAGTATTCTTTTAAATTTCAATAAAATGTGATTTGTGAGTATTCTCTTCTCAGATACAGATTTTTCGTTCTCTCTATCTTAGTAGAAAGTCTACAAGAATTGTCATAGCCAAATCCAGTAATGAATTAGAAGCAATGTTGAGAAGGGAGCAAAGTGCTAGAGGTGGAGTTTGAAAGATTCAAGTTCAAACTCTACCTCAGGAATTTTTATGTGATTTAGTTATGTGATAATGGGCATCGTATTTCATCTTTCAGTGCTTCAGTTTCCTCCCTTGAAAACTGAAGGAGGGTTGGTTGACTTGTTTTCTAAGGTCCCTAACTGTGTATGTGTTTCTGTGTTTGCATATAATCATATGCACACATATTGTTACAGTTATTTATTTTATTTATACACTCATTCTATAGAGCATAGTTGTGTGTGTCTGTATGTGTTATATTTACACACATACATACATGCATATATACATATTTTTACCTCAAAGATGATAAATATTTGAACAGGAAGAAAAATGTTGAGACACATAGGAAACAAAATTCAAAGGATAGAAATAAAACAATTTGCCCTAAATGGTTGTATACAAATATTGAAAATTTAGACACTACTTAGAAATGCTATAGGTCCTGATGCAAATAATGAAATTTGGCCTCATGGGAATCACTAAGACTTTCTGGGACTTAACGCACAACTGTACTATATAATTCTGGATGGATAGGCCTTATTCAAATGAAAAAAGAATTCTTAAATTGAGGGAGGATTAGCATTATATATTAAAATTATTTACTCATTTGAGGAAATTCAGAAACTAAACGCCTAGTGGAGATGGGGAGGGGGGAAAGCATGGCCATGAGTTTTGAGGTAAAAATTAATGGAGAGAAAAATAAAATTGATTTCTGTCATTCTTACAATATAAACTACCTTAACAGAAAGAGGAAATAGACGTGGAATTTGGAAAACAGATCATAGATGTGTCACAGAAGCATGATACAGTATGATGGTAGATTTCAGTTATCTAGATATCTGCTAAAGGTTTCTCTCTGCCAAAAGCAGAAGAGCTAATGACTTTCCACATTAGATAGAAGAACCAATAAAATAAAATTCTATTCTTGATATTATTTCCACTAAAAGTGAGGACCTGTTTGATTGGATGGGAGCAATAGGAGTACCAGAAATGTTGCTAATCCTTCCTAGAATGTGCAATAGAAGAAAGGGAATGGTATATGCCAGAGGTATTTAGTATGATGTCCATTGGAAGATATACTGGCTATGTGCTGCTTAATATTTTTATAAATACTTTAGGCAAAGCTATAAATGGCATATTTATCCAATTTTAGATTGTATAAAGCTTGAAGGATCACCATTACAAAATAACAAGGTCAAGATCCAAAAGATCTTGAAAGGCTAGAACAATGATAAATATAAATCTTACACTTGGATAAAAAAAATCACTTTCCTCAGTAGAAGATGGGAGAGACTTGTATTGACCTTAATTTTTCTAAAAAACATGAAGGAATTTTTATGGACCTTAATATGTGTCAGTGGCATCATGAAGCACTCAAACACATACACACACCCACACACACACATACCCCACACACAATGCAACCTTGGACTACATTTAAAAAGTAACAGTTTCCAAAAATAAAGAGTACATAATTCTGCTTTGCTCAGTCCTCATCAAATTTCACCTAATTTCACCTTATTTTCAGAGAATGCTACAGTTTAATGAAAATAGTCTTAAAATGAAGAGTGCCCAGAGAGGGTCAGCTAGGATGGTGAAGGTCAATTAAGTCTCTGTCATATGTGAATCAATTAAAAAAACTGGACATGTTTATCCTGGAGAGGAGAAGACTCAGGAGTTATATGATAGCAGTTTTCAAGTGTCTGAAGGGCTATAATATGAAGGAGAGATTAGAACTGGTCTAAAGAAACAGGTTTTGTTTCATATCAAGAAAAACAAAATAGACAAACAAATGTTTTGGCTTAATTTCACCAAAAACAAAAGAGATTAGAAAAAAAAAGGAAATTCTTCTGAGGCAATAAGGATGAAGTGATTTGTCCAGGCCACATTTGAACTCAGGAACTCCTGGTTTCAGGATCAGTGCTCTAAACCCCCACATTCTTACAATTAGAAATTATCAAAAGTAGAACGGGTTGCCTGGAAAAGTGATATGCCTTGAAAAAGTGATCCCTCTGATATTTCCTCCCTTCTTGGTGGTTTTTAAGTAGAGGTTATATGACTTGTCGGATATGTTATAGATAGGATTCTTTTTAGATATGGATTTACTAAATAGAGGATGAATTTCCTTTCAATTTTCAATTTGATGATTGTATGTCATCAACAGTTTTTGAATTCTGATGTGGTGGAGGATGTTTTCACAGTGGGAGTCCCCCTCAATGACAAAATTACAAGAGTAATTAGTTAAATTTTATGAAGCTACCAGATGCTACTTCCTTTCCCCAAGCAGTAGCACACTGGGTGAGCTTCTCCATAGCCTACTTCCTTATTTCCAACCAAGCAGTAGTATCTCTATCTGTGCCCTCATGGTGACTTTGGGTCTTCCACCAAAGAGATCAGTTTCTCAGAGTATCTGCCTCTCACTCACAGGGTAGTGTTCCTGGATTTCTTTCCCTGGAGAGCTAGTATTGAGGGTCTTTCCCTGCATGAATCAGTGTCCAGGCTTCTCCCCTCCCACTATTCATTCATCTTAATTACTTCAAACATCAGTTTCACACCAGGAAGTAAAAAGTTGATTTGAAGGTACATTTAGTGATTTTTACCCTGAGGGAAAAACTGCCTACTTGCACCTCTGTCTTAAGTCAATTGTTTTTTCTTCACTTTTGCTTTTAGTCTACACAATGCCAATTTGTCTATATAGTGTCAGTTTAAAAAAATAGTTATATGGCATCAATATATCACTCACGTAGTATGGCATCACAACATTCTGAAGTGTGCTTCAGCAATGTTCCCTGTTAGTAACGGTTTGTTTGTGAGATGATGTCTATTTTCTCCTAGAAGAAATAGCACACTGTCATTTTTGTAGTTCAACTACAGGTTTTTTTAAGCAACCATATGATTTTTTTCTGAGGTGAGGCAACCTGCATTTACTCTGATACAAGTGGTGGATATACTGATGTTCTCTGAATCACACAGGAGTTGCATTGCCCTGATGAAGCTCATAAAATGTGAGAAAGGTAGCCTACGGTAATTAAACTGTGGAGCAATCCCTAAAGGAAAACATACTTCCCTTAAGGTATCATATGTTTTTAATGAAGAGAAAGATCTTGATGCCATGAATTCCATCCCAGGTGTTTGGATATACTTATGTATGCAAGACATAAATCAAATGCGTGCAGTGTCAGAATTTGAATTCTACGAGACCAGATTTCTTTCTGATGATAGACTAATTGTACCATATTACTGAAAAGCTAAAGAAAGGTTGCTTAAAATTAAGCTTAACATAAATAAATCATTCCAAAATTTTCTTTTATAACTTTAGAAGACAGTGATAATGTTTCTGATCTCTTGACTATACAGACATGTTATCTTTTAAAACCGCAATTCTTATAATCAAGAATATTTATTCCTTATCAATATTAAACACAATATTTACAACACCAGAAAATGATGCATGCAGCTATTTTAAAGTATTTCACACATTGCCATTTTTCACAGTATTCCTTTAAGGAATATTTCCTTTATCTATCTTAGG
>JAQQSK010005656.1:0-14810 GCA_028658325.1 Potorous gilbertii
ATAACCCTAAAGAATTTGGTCAAATAAATAATATGTAATGGGTAATTTCATCAAAGAAAATGACAGTGATACAATATACCAAAAGCTGAAGAAGTTTTTGATGGTAAATTAATTTCTATGCACTCTTATCAATAAAAAAAAATAACAGATCAATAAATTGATTGTAAAACTAAGGGAACTAGAAGCATGAATCAAAGAACCAAAACAAAACACTGACTAAAGGTCATATTAGAAACTCTGTGAATCAAAAAAGAACTTAACAAAATTGAAAACAACAAATGAATTGCTAATAAAATTGAGAGCTGTTTCTTACAATAACTAACAAAATATTTTTTAAACAGTATGATTTTTAAAAAGAGAAAAAAAAGTACCATTATCAAAAATGAAAAGGAGAAATTCACAACAATTAGAGATGAAGTTTACTCTCTGAAATGATTAGCAATAGTACCAAATAATCTGCATTTAACTTGAGTATATATATAATGAATGTAGAGATGCCCCACCCCCACTTTCTTATAAAATAATACATTTTCAAATTTGGAGAGAGGAGGAAGATCACTGTAGCTGGGTGATCCCACTCTTATTTTCCTATCTTTAGGGGTGTATTGGGATTGAAGTTGCATCTATCTCTTATATATCATATATTTCAAATCTATGAATCTTCTGTAAGTTCTGCATATTCCTTTCTGGGAAGAAGAGTTCTACCTCAAACCTGAAGGGTAACACTTTAATCTTATATGGCTTAGTGTCTTCTCCCACAAATCATTTATTACACACACATACACACACACAAAATCACAGATTTTGAGCAAACATTTAGCAAAGAAAATAGTAAAGCAATAATTGAGACAGTGGTATAGGTTACTTCTTAGAATAGAATATTTAAAAGTTAGAGGGCTCTATAATATAGATGTGAGATGAGATCAAAGCTTCACCAAGTAGAGAATACTCTCAACCAATGAACTCACTCTTTGTAGGGTTGCAAACACTAGGAATCAAGGGACATATTAGGGAGCTGGTTTTTCCTTACATGCCTAGTGTTAAAAGGTTGCATCATTATATTATCCAAACTCTATGCCTGACCTTTTTGCTCATTCTTTTTCCTCTTATGTCTCCTGAGAGTCTCTCAACCACTCAAAAGTCATGTCTGTGTACATGTACACAAAGTTATAGGACAATCTTTCATGTCCACATATACCCACAAAGGAAATAGAGAAAAAAATAATAAATGCGCTTCAGTCCTGTGTATCCCTCTTCTGATACTAAAGTGATGAGGGACAGGAAAGGGGCCAGAGATCTCTAACAGTGCACAGTTTTCAGACCATAGAAAACAATTTGACTGTCGGGATTCTATATAAGATCTTTAGCCAGCCAAAAACAAGTAGACATATTCTTGGAGGAGATATATTACCTCTATCTTACTGTTCTTTCTATAAAGAAAAACCTAAGAAAGAAGTTAGACATAGCTAAATGTAAGGATGATACAAGCACTTCTTAAAAAGGCAAATCAAGACATTGGTAGAATGAGCTTTATCATATGCCTCAAAGTCCCAAGATTTATTATTCACTTCCTGACCACTACCAATTCATAGCACTACATGTGTAGTCCTCCCTCCAAAATCCAGCTTCTAGCTCTCCAGCATTAGAACGTAAGTACCTTGAAGGCATGAACTGAATTACTTGCTTGTATTTGCATTTTCAGTGTTTAGCAAAGTGTCAGGCAATGATAAAAACTTAATAGCTATGAAAATAATTACAGCTTATGAACCAACACTGGTCGTTGAAGATGAAATTGTAGATGACAGTTTGTATGAGATCCTTTTAAAGACCCTCCAAATCAAATCAGCATATATTGAGAAACTTGATAATTTCAATATGAAGGTAGGAAAAGATAAGAATTGAGGAAAATAGGAAATTGTGACTTAAGATAAAAAAATAAGGCCAAAGATTTCAATATTATACATATCACTATTAAATGAAAAATTTCTTTTAACAAAAGTAGGTTTAGGATATAACACAAAAAGAAATGAAATGGATCACATAAAAAGGGATAGGAAAACTTTTATTATTATGGATATAAAATGTATGCCTGATTCATCTTTCTTTGTATAATTAGTATATCAATTTACTAGCGCTAAGACTTTAAAATAAGTAAGATGATAGAATAACTATGAGAAAACATTAAGAAGAATTAATTTTTTAAAAAAAGCTATTGAATATTTGTTAAAAGTGACATTAATTCTAATAATTTCTTCCAGAAAATAAACCAATATAAATTAATTACTTCAAGAAAGACACCAAAAGACCCCAGCAAGCACCTTAGACAAAAAAAAAATGATTGGCTTACTTTCCAAATGAAGAGAGATGAATGGAAAAGGCAATAAATACAAGGCTAGAATATACACTTAATGTAAAAATCTTACAAAGAACAATGATGGACAATTGTCAGCAATAGCATTCCATAAAATGTAGACAATCATTGAGAGGAGGAGATAGTAGAGCAGCAAAACATGTACTAAAAAGCATGACAATATCCCTCTAAGGAAAAGGATACCGAAGAATGCAGAGAGTGAGAATGGAAAAATGACTCTAAACATGAGAAACCACTTTACTTTTGAGCCTATTCTCTTCGGGGACAAAGTGGGTAAGTAGAAAGGAAAATTTACCTGCTAATTTTTAGGAGGTTGTACCTTAATTCCTGCTATCCTTAAACAGCAAATAGACTTTTAAAAAAGTCAATTGTTATTTATTAGTTAATTGATACCAGGAAGATATCATCTGCTTAATGGATAACAGGGAGCACACTGGATGGGGGTTTATAATCAGCATTAGAAAAATCCAACTTCTCTAAGAGTTATGCTCAAAACCTTGAATAGTCAGAATCAGCTCTTTTCTGGTGAATGTGAATGAAAATCAAGAAATTTGTTCCAGAGATATCAGAGTGTGTCTCAAAGTTGAATGAGGTTTCTGAGAAGTTAGTAGATCCTGTCTTGAGATCAACTTTGGATAACTACTGTCTATTAATGATGTAGAGCAGATTACTGTTCAAGGAGAGAGTGGAATTCTGTGATTCTGAGATAATTCTATACTCACATATACTTAAATACAAATTTAGACATATACATGACACATATATACACACAGATATGTGTGTATTTATATATACTTATATACATATCATATATATTATTGCAAGAGGTGAGAGGATGGTGACTTCCAAATATAATTTATCAATGTAGACAACTATTGTTGTTAAAATACTCTAACCTAATACATATCATTAATTTGTAACATTAAGTCTTAGAGAAATGTATGGGTCTTAGAGGTTAAGTGACTTGCCCAAGGTCATACAAAAAGCATGTGTCAGTCAACAAGTATTTGTTAATGACCTGTGTCATGCACTGTGCTATGTTGGGGGGAGAAAGAAAGATTTTTTGAAAAGTTCTGGATTTATAAGTTCTCAAGGAGTTTACAGGTTAATGGATTTATATAGCACTTCAAATTTTTGCAAAGTATTTTCTACATTTTAACTGTTTTTTTCTCACAATAAAACTAAGTGCTATTATTTTTCCTATTTTACAGATGAGGAAATTGAGGCAGAGGTTAAGTTATTTGTTCAAGGTTCTCTTGCTAATGTGTCTGAATTTATGCTTTAACTTAGTTCTCCCTGATTCCAGGTCCAGGATTCTGTTCGTGGTACTGTCAAAGTGCCTCTGTCTCAATGCAAGACATCTAAACTCAAAAACCAACACACTTCATGATTCAGTTTCCTTCATTAGTTCATATATTTCTAATGGGAAGTCATTCCAGAGGCCATATATTCCAAACTCCTCATTTTACAGATTATAACATTGAGAACCAGAGAGGTTGAATTATTTACCCCAGGACCTAAAGGGAGTAAGTGGTAAGGCCAGGCCTCTAACTGGTGTCCTCTCATTTCAAATCCAGTGTTTTTTTTATCCTACCAGATAATAAGGCTAGCTAAATACAGAAATATCATCAGGAGAAATCCAGAATGGGACTGAGTATTGAAGAAATCATAGTCAGTCATATATGTTTGGAGGTTGGGTATGGTCATGAGGAAATGGGCGATTCTTAATTCTTCCTTGTACTCAGGTACTTGCCTTTTATTTTTTAATCTTTATGTCCCTGGTACAGAACAATGTGCTTTGCATGGCTCAAATGAATCTTCAATTCCTACTACTATTTATTGTATCACAGTGTTGTTGTGACAATCAAATAAGATAGCTTATGTATGGAGCTTTACAAACCTCAAAGCACTAAAGAGATGGGAGCTTTTATTATTGTTAATTCAGTAATTAATTAAATTGAAATAAAATGAATTGACAAATTATGATAGAAGACATAAGCCATCCACAGTCATAGAATCAGAGGTTTAGAGCTGAAAAATACTATCTAGAATATGTAGATACTATCTAGAACATTTCTCCAATTTTACATACAAAGAAATTGAGGCTAGAGAAGTTAAATGACTTAATCAAAATTATATAGTAACTGCCACAGCTGGAATTTGAATTCAGATCCTGGAAGTCCAAGTTTAATGGGAATTTAAGCACTTTTCACATTCTGGCACAGTATCTCCCCCAAACAATGATCTAAACAAGGGGACAAGAAATTCAGCCCCTGTGAAAGTGATAGGTATGAAGTCAGAGAGAGACTTGATCAATTAGCAAATATTCATTAAGAACCAGATATTGTGCTGGGCAGTGGGGAAAGAAATAATCCATAGGGAAACTGTTCAGTAACTCAAGTCCTAGTACTTTCCTTCATTCTTCTGCCTTCTTTCCACTATAAGCTTCACTCCTGCCTCTTCTGCATTTACTCTTCTACATCCCTGTGTTGGGTGCCTTTATTCCCACCTACAACTCCTTTTTAGCTTTCCTTTATGTACTGTTTTTTTTTCCATTAAAACATAAGCTCTTCTGAGGGCAAGGATTATGCTGATTTCTGCTTTTATTTTATACCTATGAAGAGAACAATCCCTGGCATACAGTAAGTGCTTAATAAATCCTTGTTGATTTTGAGCACAAAAATAGAAGCAAGGCTGGAAATAAGACTAACTCATTGCCAACATGTTGGACTATTGGTCTCAGGCTCTTTATAGGCTCAATGATTAGACACAGATTGTAGAGTCTGGAGGAAGGCCCAGTTCACAACTGAAGGAGTAGGTGATTTCCTTTCTGCAGGGAAAAAAGGAAGTTAAACAGTTGAAGGAGTTTATTACCTTCCTTGTATTTCATTTAGTTAGATGATGAAAGAAGAATAATGGTAGGAAACCTCTCAAAGGGCTGTTGAGAAAATTACATGCTTGTTATGGTCTTTTACTGTTTCCAATGCAAGAGTTCCCATCCTGATATCCTGATGAACTTCAAAGTCCTAGTTCATGCTTTATAAGCTAATGTCATACATCCTCCTCTTCCAATAACAGCAATTGTCCCACATTTCAAATTATAGTTCTGCTAATTATTCAGGGCATAGTTGAACCTGAATTAAAATTCACACCTGTTGCAAGATTGTGTCCTTTTGATAATTAAGCCTGAGAGACTAAACTGAGTTTTTGTTAGTTGTATTTTAAAATTGTACCTTAGGGGCTGATGTGACAGTTGGTAAACTCAGACACTCATATTTCTGCTAGGAATGTGTTGAATTAATCTAATGCCACGAACTTTATTGACTTCTTCATAATTGCCTTTTGATTATTGCAGTGCTGTGATAATGAGCTGGATTTTAATTTACCACACCCTGGGAGCTTCTATTTAAAAGAAATAATGCATCTACATCCAAGGCCTTTCAAACAACTTGCCAACCCTATCTCATCACAGTCATCTGTCAAGAAGCAACAGGGGTTCTGGAGATGGGAAAGGATACTGAGGAGCTACAGGAGGCAGAGAAAGAACTGAGTCATTAAAAAATGGCCACTATGGGATTGGTCAACGTTTTGGGGAGTCCTATTGGGAAGGCTTGAAACCCACTATGTTTTATCGCAGGAGAAATATACCCTTTATCCATAGGGAGGGATATGGTACATGTAGGATTTCACTTTTTTCATAAATATCAAAGAATATTATCCCCCTCCTATGTTCTTATCAGGCTAAGACTGTGTCTAAGAGGCTATAGAGTTATATCAGAGCCATTTCAGTCATGGTTGACCCTTGAGAATATGTCAACCAATATATTTCTAATTATTCTCTTCCCCTTCTATACTTTTCTTTAATACCTTTGCTTACTTGAAGAATTGATACATCTCATTCTTTCAGGATTGTCTTTTTCTTATCTCTGTGTCAGATTCATTACTAAGATAGTAGAGTTGTTAGTTTAAGGGATGATCAATCCAAGGACTACTTGCATTAAAATAGAATATAGGAAAGTGATAAATCTCCAAAGCACAGTATGTTGTAAACAGAATAAGTACCCTGGGACTTGGGTAAAAAGATTCATATGACCCTGGCTCACTCACTTCCATTTTCTAAGTCTCAGTTTCTTCATAAGTTTACTGGAGAGAATAATTCCTGGCTGTCTGCCTCATATAGTTATTATGAGAAAAAGGGCTTTGTAAATCAGGCTCTAAAAATGTGAACTACTCTTATAACGGTGACAATATTTTGAACATCATAGTGTGAAACTAATATTGACCAAAAAATTCTGCTCAGTGCCAAAAAAAATGAGTGATGGTCATTTGCTTAGAATAATGACACTTTTTCTGACACAAATTAGAATTTTGAGAAGCTGACAACCAGCACTAGGCATAGTATAAGATGCATTGTCTATTTAAATAATCAATACACCTAAGGAGCAGTTAGATGGCACAGTGGATAGGGTACCAGACCTGGAGTCAAGAGGTCAAATCTGACAGCAGACACTTACTAGTTATGTGACCCTGGGCAAGTCACTTAACCCTGTTTGCCTCTATTGAAAAGAAACTGGAGAAGGAAAAGACAAATAATACCATTATTTTTGCCAAGAAAACCCAAAGTGGGGCCATGAAGAGTTGGACACAACCAAAATGACTGAACAATAGCAATAATCTGTCAAGATACAGTAAGAACTTATTATGCACCAAGCACTGTGCTAAGTGTGCAAGACACAAAAGCAGAAACAATCACTATCTTCAAGAAGCTCATATTCTAATGATGAGATGACTTGGAAATAAGTAGGGACATAGATATTTTTCAGAGTAGATGGAAGGAAGTCTCAGAGGGAAAGACTATTCCCTGAGGAGACTGGGAAAAGAAGGCCGTCTATAGTAACTGAGATTTGAACAGTCATAAAGAAGATCAAGAGAACTAAGAAACAGAGGTGAGGAGAGAGGGAGAAGAGTGCGGCCATTGGAGACAGTCATTACAGAGGCAGGAAGGGAGGATGTACTCTGCCCAAACAGTGGAAAATGCTGAACTGATCTTCAAAAAAGTGAGGAGGGCAAAGTGAGAATGTTCGGTTGATTCCTGATAAATACTATAATGGACTATTCACCAGATGGTTTGTGGATATGTAGAAAGTGAAGTGATGGCTATTGAGTTGCCTTAAGGTTTGTGAAGAACAGTTTAAGCTAAGCTAACCTCATTTTTTTTTGCCACAGCAACTAGACTTGTAGATCAGAGAATGTTGTGGAAAAAGTATCCCTAGATTTCAGTATGTCATTTGTCAAAATTCTTATGGACAAAAAGGACAAATGGGGGCAAGGTAAATTAGATAGATTTTGAAATGATCAAATGATCCAGGCCCATCTCAAAGGACTACTGTGTAGATACCAACCTAATAGGTAGATATCAGTGTGGAAGTAAGTTATTATAAACTATCCAAAGTTTCTGTACTTAACTCTGAAATAATTAATATTTTTCCAGTAATGTAGATGGTATCCTTGCTAAATGTATAGATCACATTAAAATGGGTAGAATAGTTTATGAAGTCATTGATTTAGAGATGCAAAGGACTTCAGAAATCATCTAACCCCTTAATTTCAAAGATGAGGAAAATAAGGTCCAGAGAAATTAAGTGATTTTTCCAAGGTTACACTGAGAATAATTGGGAAAACTAGTGTATAAACTTATTTCCTCTGACTCCAGATTCAACACATTTTTATAGCTCCACAGAGAGTCAGGGACCAAAAGGATCTTGACAAGATATAACTGTGGGCCAATTTCATTGTAATAGAGACAAAATTTAATGAATTTAAATAAATTTAAAATTCATTTTCATAAGTACATGATAAGATATGGCTAGATAAAAATAACATGAAAACAATTTGAGGATTACAGTGAACTGCAAATTCAACATCATATGGTATGGCAGAGTCAAAATACCAAATGCTATATAATTGACTGTAAGAAAATGGTAACGTGTATCCAAGAAAAGGCAAATAATGATAGTCATCATCAAATGTAATATTCAGGCAACATATAAATTACTGCATTCAATTCTAGATGTCATCTTTTAGGAAGGCCACTGACAAATTGGAGACTATCAGTTTTGGAGCCAGATGGTGATGCAGTTGGAGATTTTTCCATGTGAAAATCATTTGGATGAGCTAAAGATATAACCTAGAGGGGAAAAAAAGACTTAGATGATTTACTAAGGCTATTTTCAAGAATTTGAAGAGATTTCATATGAAAGGGGACTTCAAATTGTTCTGCTTTGCCCCAAAGTATAAAACTTAGATCACAATAGCTTCAAGGGTCAGGAAAGCAGATTTTACCATAACATAAGAAAAAAAATTCCTAAAAGGTAGATCGATACAAAAATTTATTGTTGTTTGGTCAGTTAGTCACTCTTCATGACTCTATTTGGAGTTTTCTTGGCAAAGATAATGGAGTGGTTTGCTTTCTCCAGCTCATTTTACATACGAAGAAAATGAGGCAAATAGGGTTAAGTGACCTGCCCAGGGTCACACAGCTAGGAAGTGTCAGGCTGAATTTAAACTCTGTTCTTCCTGACTTCAGACCCAGTTCTCTATTCACTGCACCACCTAGCTGCCTTATGCAAAAATAGAAAGAGTTAAATTCAGTTAGTTGGTTCCTCCCTTACTAGTATTGGGTTAGGTAATGTCTTCTGTAGATGCATGTGTGAGAGTTCTTCCACCTCTTAACTTCTATGATTCTGTGATTTTCACAACACTGGCAGTGTATAATCATCATGTTAGAACAACTATTGTGAGTAATCCAACATGGGAGAGAATGGAGAAGCATTTAGCAGAGAAGAGCTTAGGAAGATTTCCATAGCTTGACTTAGACATTTTATATTCCCTACTAATTCTCTTGGTGATAGGTGACTTGACTACTATGTCTCCAAAAGAAAACAGTCCAGAGTGTTTGTGGAATATTTGTGCTTCCATAGATTTTCGTGCAATTCATGATATGGCCCTTTGGAACTAGGTATGAGTCACAGCCTAATTTCTGCCAGACTGATTTTCAGTATTCGTAGCAGTTTTTATCAGATCAGAAATTCTTTCTATTTATCAAACATTGGGTCATTGAGTTCATTATTTCTCATTCTCCCTTGTCTAATCTGCTTCATTGATTTACTTCTTTATATTTTAACCAATATCAAATGCTTTTAATGACTGTTGTTTTATAATATATTTCTGGAAGTTCTATTCTCCCTAATTTTCCTCTGTCCCCATTATTTCCCTTGATAGTCTTGATATTTTGTTTCTCCAAATGAATTTTGTTATTATTTCATCAAGTTCTACATAGTATGCTTTTGATAAGTTGATTGGTAGAACATAACTTTAAATTAATTTTAAAGACAACTTTTTTGAAGTAGTTTAGCCAAGAAGTAGAGGAGAAATGTAGGACAAGACCTAATGAGGATGGCTGGATCAAATGAATCCATACTTTGTGCTATTTTGCTTACTTTTGTGGCTTGGGATACATGGCTAGAGGCAAAAATTACTAGTTATGGTTTTAGTAGTGACCTGGAGAAAGTGGGAAGAAGAAAGCTCCTTAGCTCAAATTCACTAAGAAACCAAACCTCATCATCAAAGAACTGACCAGAAGAAATAGAAGGTGAAAGAGAAAGCAAAATAAACATCAGTTGGAGACGATGACAGGCAATGACATCATTGAGCAGATATAGCCATAAGGTAGGAAAAAGAAAAAATCTCAACTGGCCAAGTTATACCAAAACAAGAGTCCAGATAAACAGACCTAGATACCTTAACACTCCAGGAGGACATTTCATTATTGAAATTCAGGTTAACCATACTCATATTAATTACCCTAAGTCATCAGGAATGTAACAAATGTCTATTCTCCTAAAGCAAACAAAGTGATGATTCTGTGAGTCTAAGTAATCAAAATGGAAATTAAATCATAACTTTATCTATACTTTTCACTCTGTGATAATTCTAAAGTCAAGGACATAGAAGGAGCAGATTTTTTTCAATTAATATAATCCATGTCACCTGCACAGTAAAATAATTAGTAAAATAATAAGCTTCATTTAGGGTTTGGGACTTGTGGATGGAGGATAACAATTTCTCTTCTACTTGCTGGACATGCAATTTTGGGCAGTTCACTTCCTATAAACCTCCATTTTTTAGTTTGTTTGCTTTTCCAAATATAAGATACCAACAATAATATTAATGTTACTTTTCTATCTGACAGAGTGGTTATGAGAAAAGCACTTTGAAGCTTTAAGCAGCCATATAACTAAAGACCATTATTTTTATCTTTATATAAATAGGCACACTGTGATTTGTTTGTTTTCATTTGTTTGTTTGCTTTTTAACTGACCTATGATCTTCAGTGAGGAACTTCCCCATCCAGTATAGATCTACAGCTTCTATGCAACCTAGAGTTAGAGAATCTCCTGGAACCTTGAGTCATTAGGGAAATTGCCCAGGATCAAATAGCCAGTATATCTGGTAGGACTTAAAGCCATATATTCATGGATCAGAGGTGAGCTCCCTGTTCAGTACACCATGCTGCCTTTCAAACATTATCATGCAGTACAGTCTCATGTTATTATTTAGCAAGGCAGGCAAGTGGAGGATTGCCACCAAATCTCTTTACATTTTCCATTTCATTCCATTCATACTATTATTTGTGGGAAAGATGTCATTCACTGATACTGGACTACAGAGTTGCTTCTATGTCAATGGGGAGAGGTCATAGATTTAGAACTGAAAGAGAATATCTACTCTAATGCTCTTTATAAGTAGAGAGAGGAGATGCAACTTGCCAAAGGTCACCTGGAAAGTAAAGAGAAGAGCCAGAACTCTCATTTGGCTCCAAATCTAGAGATTATGCCATCTTGTGATTCAAACATGTTAATGGAATTATAGATCTTTGATCAGGAAGATTACTCTCAAGAAATTTTTGGTATCTCTGGGGAAATGAACTGAACAAAATATATCAACATAAGAAATGATGTCATGCACAATTTCAGAAGAGGAAGAATTTTCCAAACTAACGTAGTGTGCGTAACTATGAGAATAATTTATAGAATGTCATAAATATAGCTATGAAACACTTCATAAATGATTAATGCATTGAAAAATCACAAGTACATAATAGTAATGTATTCCTGCCACTCACCTCCTGATAGGGAAGTGATGTATTAAAAATACGGAAAGAGGTGGGGGTTTTTTGAAGCTCAAAAGAAAAATGGGACTAATTAATTTTATATTCATATATATATATATATATATATATATATATAATTATTTTTTACTTAAAAAAAGAATGACTTGGTACAGTCTCCTTTACATGGACAGTCAACGTATTCTCATGATACCTTTTAACCAAAGACTCTCTCATGATCCAAATGATTGTGAGATACTTGAGGAAATTTTCTTACTTTCTTGACTCACAACCCAACTCAAAGAACCTGAGAACATATATGTATACACTCTCAGTATGATAAAACAGATTTTCTACTGGAAAGCAGGAATTTCAGAACTGAGAGGAAAAGAGTGTTTTTGTTTGGTTTTGCTTTTTACAAAGAAAACAAAATGTAAATCACAGAATAAATAATCATTCATCTTTATGATGTATATGAAATAAAGTGACATGAAATAAACATTAGCCCCAACGGCAGAATTGCCTTTGTTTTCTGATTCATAGGCTCATGAGGTGGGATGAATTTCTTTATTTCATAAATTAAGATTATTCTATATTTAAAATTCTATAAAATTGAACAATATTAAAGTGGATTTGATCTTGAAAGTGGTACGTGATATTGTTCCTGGATTTCACCTCTATGAACAGAAATTAACAAGAGCAGGGAGATTAATGAGTCAATTTCAGCATTTTTTTTTTTTTTGCCAGATTGCCTTCCTCTTTCTCTCTTTCCCTCTCTGAACATCTCGATGGTACCATAAGAATTTCATCAGCTTTACAAGCTAGGAATAAACAAACAAATAACTACACAAATACATTAAAAAAAAAAACTATGATGGCAACCAGCCAATTATTGCTGCCTTTTTAGAAAACCAAAAGAAAAAAAATTTTGAACACCAAACAAATCCCTGCTTCAGTTTTTCTCTGCTCTTAGAGTGGTCACAATGCTCTGTCTTTCTCTCGGTAAATATGTAAATTTTCTCTTCTCCTGCTTTCCTGTCTCATTGAGTCTTATACCAGTCCCCATCATCACTAAGCTTATTCCTTGAAGAGAATACTTTGTTTACCCTATTTACTGGAAGGGGAAAAGTAGTGGGAGATGTAAAAGTAGCCTAGTATTTATTATATTTATGAAATCGGACACCCAAACAATTTAAGTTTAATTCAAGATGTATACAGAACATATACATACATATATACATACATTACATGCATATGTTTATATACATACAAATATGCATATACATATATGCATACACATGTACATACATATGCATATATATACATACATATATACATTATGTATGTGTGTATAAATTATATATATATATGTATATGTTTAGCCCAAGGGGATACAGTAAGGGAGGATGAACTAGAATAATGGGCCACATTTATGTAATGCTATCTTGACCACACTTCCTTCAGGCATTTTCAAGGAGACTGAAACCTAGGAAAGGAAAATTGTGGCTTCAGGAAGATATTTCTCTTATACAGAGCACAGGAGAAAAATCATTGATATCTATCTAAAAAATTGACACTGAATTAAATGTTCTTAGGTTATCCCAAGACTTGAATTGTACTACTGATTGCAAGGGTTCCTAAGTCAAGTTGAGATGAACTCTATAAGAGCAGAATTCCTTCCCATCTTCACTTATGTATTTTAACCTACTCTCTGTCTTCACACCCCTTAACTATGTGGCATAGTGGATAAGTAGAACTTAAACTTGAGAAAATATGAGATCAAATCCTACCTCATATATTTATTAGCTATCTAACTCTAAACATGTCATCTAAAATAATGGTGTTTCAGCTATACTAAATAAGAATGAGTTCCTAGCACACAGAGTTGTTATAGAGATCAAATAAGCTAGAGGCAGAGCCAAGATGGCACAGTAGAAAGATACATATACTATAGTTCTTATCCCAGAGCCCACAAAATACCTGTAAAGAATGACTATCAACAAATTCTAGAGCAGCAGAAGCCACAACACAACAGAGTGAAAGAGGTTTCTAGCCAAAGTAACCTGGAAGGCCAACAGGAAAGGTCTATCTCATAAGACACTGAGCTGAGCAGAGATATGTGGCACTGGGAGGAACAGGACCTGAACAGACTTCCAGGGCAGAATTCCCAGCATGGAGGGTCCCAGATCTCTCAATCTACAAGCAACAAAGAAAGCTCCAAAGGTCAGTATGGGAGGGCTTTCCCAGCTGGGAGAGAGGGGAATGGGGTTCCCCCAACACTGGCCCCAGGTGGTAGCAGAGACAGCAGCAACAGTAGCAGGTAGCAGGCGGCTATGATGGCCATGGAAGCAGCCTGGGTCCATTGTCCAGGTAACTCAACTTAAGACCCCTGAGGGAATTGAGCAGCTGATCTGAACCTCAGCCCTCAGTGGTGGCCCCACACCTACCCAAAGCCCCTGGAAGAATTGAGCAGCTAATCTGAATCACAGCCCTGAGCACAGTACTGGGGAGAGGAGGAGCACTAGTACCCTTCTCTTGACAAAGGATTCAGAAGTCAAGTAACTGGCAGGGAAAATGCCCAAAAAAAGGGGAAAAATAAGACTATAGAAGGTGACTTCCTTGGTGAATCCTTTGGTTGAGGAAGAACAAGGCATTGTGTCAGAGGAAATCAAGGCTTCTGCCTCCAGTACCTCCAAAATGAATATGAAGTAGGGCTACACCACAGAAGAATTTGAAAAGCAAGCCAGCAGCTTGCTAAAGGAGAATCAGAAAATGCTGAGGAAAATAACACCTTTAAAAATGGGCTAACTTAATTAGAAAAAGAGGTCCAAAAAGCCAATGAAGAGAAGGAGGCTTTGAAAAACAGAATTAGCCAAATGGAAAAGAAGGTTCAAAAGCTCACTGAGCAAAATAGTTCTTTAAAAGAAAGAGTGGCATTCAGGGAAACTAATAACTATGAGATAAACCAAGAAGTTAGAAAACAAAACCAAAGATTGAAAAAATAGAAGATAATGTGAAACATCTCATTGGAAAAACAACTAACCTGGAAAATAGATCCAGGAGAGACAATTTAAAAATTATGGAGCTATGTGAAAGCCATGATCAAAAAAAGAGCCTAGATATTATCTTTCATGAAATTATCAAGGAAAACTGTCCTGATACTGTAGAATCAGAGGGCAAAATAAATATTGAAAGAATCCACCTCCTGAAAGAGATATGAAAAGAGAAACTCCTAGGAATATTGTGGTCAAATTTCAGAGTTCCCAGATC
>JAQQSK010005657.1:0-14810 GCA_028658325.1 Potorous gilbertii
ATATATATATATATATATATATATATATATATATATATATCTGAAAGAATGTAGAAGGTTTCTGAACATGGAGAGATTTAAGAAAACTGGGACAGAGTGCAGGAGGGACTTTTAAATGATTCTAAGTATTGGAAATTAAAAGGGTGAGGGAGAGTATTGGGAATTTTTGGAGGGGTGTGTGGATTGAGATTAGTGGTTGAGAGAGGATAAGAGGGCTCTTGGATAGATGGGTGAAGTGATAAGTGGGAAAGTTGAGGGAAAGATAAGGCAACAGGGATGGGATATAAAGAGAATCTGAGAAAGAAAATAGTGAGTAAAAATAAGGAAATAATAAAATAATGTGAATAAATAACTAAAACATAAGATAGAAGGGAATTCACAAATACTAATTATAACTTGAATGGGATGTTTATAGCAGCTATCATCATGATGACAAAGTACTAGAAATTGCATGGGTCTTCATCAATTGGGGAATGGTTGAACAGGCTGTAGCATGTGATTGTGATAGAAGAAAATTATGTGCTATAAGAAATGATGAGTTCATTGATTTTAAAAAGACATGGAAAGTAACTTGCATAAAATGATGAAGAGTGAAGCAGAAAGAACCAAGAAAATATTTTCTACAGTAATAGCAAAATTGTTCTTAGAATGACTTAAAATAGCTAAGTTATTTGACTGTTATAAAGAAACAAATTAAAAATAAAGGACATAAAAAGAGAGACCCTATCCATATCCAAATGAAGAAATGATAAGTAGAACTATGCATAGGATAATTTTACACGCGCGTGTGCACACATACACATATTCCATAGTTCATTCTCTGAATGTGAATAGCACTTTCCATCAAGAGTATTTTAGAATTGTCTTATACCACTGTATTTATGAGAGCAACTAAGTCAGTCATAGTTGATCATTGCACAATCTCTCCAAGTTTTTCTGAAACCAGCCTGCTCTTCATTTCTTATAAAACAATATTATTCTCTTATATTCGTGAACCATGACTTCTTCAGTAATTCCCCAACTGATAGGCATCCGAGTTGTTGCATGTACTTTTTGTACATGTTGGTTCTTTTCCATTTTTTAATTTATTTTTAACTGAATTATTTCATTTGTTTTCAGTGTTTGACAATCACTTTCATATATCTTAGATTTTTTTTCCACTCTCTCTGTATTATTTCTCCCTCCCTCCCCAGTCCATTCTTGACATGGCATAGAGTGTTGCATAGATTCAACACATACATTCCTATCAAATGCATGTTGCATAGAAGAATTAAAATGAATGGGAGAATTCATAAAACAAAACCAAAAGAACATGATCTGTTTCAGTCTGCCATCCAATTTCATAGTTCTTTCTCTGGATGTGGAAGGTGTTTTGCCTCAAGAGTCCATTGGAAAATGTTTAAGTCCATGCATTTTCATGAATTACTAAGTCTACCAGAAAAATTCCTTGCACACTCTGGTTGTTACTGTGTACAAAGTTCTCCTGGTTCTCCTCCTTTTACTCAGAGTCAGTTCATATAAGTCTTTCCAGGATTCTCTGAAGTTTTCTTGTTCATCGTTTCTCATACCTCATTACTGTTCCATTACATTCATATACCACTTGTTCAGTCATTCCCCAATTGATGGGCATCCCCTTGATTTCCAGTTTTTGGCCACCACAAAGAGAGCTGCTATAAATATATTTGTACAAATTCCATTCCAGAGAAATATAGTAGGTCTGTTTGTGGTGGGAAACAATTGGGAATTGTGGAAATGCCCATAAAGTGGGGAATGGCTAAGTAAATTTTGGTTTATTAATGTAAGATATTACTATTTTTCTACAAGAAATGATGAGCAGGAAGATGTAAAAAAAGAGTACTTTGAAAGACCTAAATGAGCTCATGCTGCATGTTGTGAGGAGAACAAGGAGAACATTGTATACAGTAACATCAACTTTGTGATGATCAAGTATGAGAGAAAATACTTTTCAACATACAAGGGTCTAAGACAATTAAAAAAGACTCACGATGGAAAATGCTATCAACTTCCCAAGAAATAAGTATGGAGTCCAAATGCAGATCAAAACATGCTATTTTCATTTTTTTTGGTTCTTGTGGTATTTCCCTTTTGTTATCATCCTTCTTTTACAATATGACTAATGTGGAAATTTGTTTAACATGATTGTACATTTAATACACACACATTCATCTATGCACATACACATATATATACATATATATGTGTTTGTATGTGTGTGTATATATGTGTCTGTATGTGTGTATACACACAGATAGTTTTCTGTCTTGGGGAGAGGGAACAAGAGGAAGAAAAATTTGGAATTCAAAATTTTTCAAAAATGAATGTTGAAAATTACTTCATATGTAATTGAAAAACGTGATATTTAGTGCAAAAATAAAACAAAATTAAATAAAAAATAAAGAAAAAAGAAAAACAACACTGAAATTTGCAGATGCTGCATATTTGATCTTCAAATTATTAATAATTATGAGTGACAGCTGAGCAGTCATACTTGTCACAGAAATAGGAGTCATCAACTTATGCCTTTTGTCATTTCCTTCAATCAAACTCTAATTGTTAATTATATAACTTTGTTTATATATCATTACAATATACAATTGTTCATTGAATTCTGTAGTGTCTATTAATATGGCTAATTTGGATAGTGGCCTTGTTTCTGTATTAAAACAAAAAGAATAAAATGAAAAGGAAAGAAGAGAAAGGAAGGGAAGATGAAGAAAAAAAAATAAAAAGAGATAAGCATTTCCAGAGGAAAAAAATAGGAAACTCATTTGGTTACATTCAATATAGAAGTTTTGAAAACCTTATTCAGGCTAAACCTTTAGTAGAAATTAGACTAAGAGCAAACTACAGATTCGAGTATATCAAGGATTTCATCAGTGGGGGAACTATGGATAAAAACCTGAGTATAACTTAGTTAAAAACTGCTGAATTTCATCTGTAATAATTATTGGAGTTAGAAGACCTGAGCCTAAATACCAATTCTGTGTTATTCCAATCTGTGTGATCTTTTGGAAGTTATTCAGCCTCCCTTGGTCTCAATTCTTATAATAGCTAAGATCAGCACTCTATCTGATATATCACACTAGCTTGAAAAATGTCATGTAAGGAACAAAATACAACCATGAAATCAATAGTTAATATTTACAAAAATTGTCCTCCAACTTAATTCAAATTTATAATTCTTAAGAAGTGGAAAATTTTGTGCTTTAAAATATAATTATGCAATTATAATAATATCTTACGTACCTCTTCAAATCTCATTTCAAGGGTTCTTTTAAAAGGCCAACTACTTTAAATTAGTATATTCTGCCTTATAAGGGTTATGTAATTTAATTGTTATTTCAAATTGAATGTTGCCTATGTTAGCTACGGTAATCACATTATTAAGAAATAATAACTACGATGGTTATGAAAACAAAATGAAAATTAAAATTGGGATACTTAAATAGAAAAAGTAAGTAAGAGATAAAGTTTTTTGAAACAATACTTATAACATCATATAAAACAAAGTTATGGGGAGAGATGAATGGTGAAAGTCTTTTCTTATTCAAATATGCTTGCTCAAACAGGTACTCATATATTGCCCCAAATATGGAATTGATTATATTTTACTCAAGATAAATAAGCCTTTCTTAGTAAAATAGTTCATTACAACTTACAAAATATTTTCCTACAAACAACCCTATGATACAGGTGATTGATTTTATTTTTTATGTAGCAATATGTTGCTCATTTAAGATGTATAGCTTATTTGTATATAACATATATATGCACATATGTATGTATGTATATAAATATATATGGTCTGGAATCTTTCCCACTCCTCTTCAGCAGAGATCGTGTGTGTTTCTTGATTTCAGACGAGTAAGAGGAGGACCTGTGAGACACAGAGAAAGAAGTAACACACTACAATTATTCATTTATCCCCCCGTAAATACCACTCATCTACGAGCATGATCTATATGTTCAAAAGTTCCAAGATTCACAAAAACAAGTGTGCATAACTTCTATAAATATATGAATGGTTGGATCTCAGCTTAAAAAGCAAGAAACCATTATCTTATTCAAGGAAAAATTCCCTCATTCTCAAAGGAAACAGCGAAATCAGCAACATGTTGAAGTATTAGGTCTTGCAAATGGTTTTTAGTTGACTGATTTTACAAATTTAATAATAATTATAAAGGAAGATTTTAAAAGTCATGCACTCTTTCCTAAATAACATCAAGCGGATTTTCTTTCTACAAATTCTATTCTATTTCTACTCATTTTATATGCTCTGTTTTTCCAGATGTACCCACTAATGCACAGCTAGCTCAGTCAACTGATCATTCAAGAATGTAGTATAGTCTGGAAAATAGATGGTTTCAATTCATTTAATTTTCTTTGTACTGGCTATTACATCAAACTTTTTGTGTAAACATGAAATCAAATTAGAAGAAGGTCTAAAATGAATTGAAGCTGCAAAGCATTGAAGTAGCTTCAGTGTGACCTATTTAATCAAATACTCAAAGTGGAAAATAATGGGAAATGGAAAAATATTATTGATATATCTTTAACTAGTGGGAAACAAATTGCCACAATGATGTCAGAACCTTTAGAACTTGCCTTAGAAAGCAAACATGAACAGTTTGATACAATGAAACATCACTGAAGCCAAAAACAATGTCGATCTAAACAAATATACAACTTGAAATACAGCACAATGGTGGAATATATCTCATAAAACAAAATGCTGTATGAAACCGCTATCAGTATAGGAAACAACAAAAGTTGTGATAAACTTGCATTGACTTATTCCATCCTTACAACGTATTGAATTCAGCATGAATTATATTAGTGTCCTCTTGTCGTCACTCCATCTATGCAGGATGAAAGAGGTTGGTTGATCAAGTCGTTGTTTCCCATTTTCTCAACAGGCTACAAAATTGGCATAGATGTGAATCCTGAGTCTCTAGTGGCTCTCCTATCCATTTTTTGAAACTATCAAAGTTTTAACTTTCTCCAATAGGAACAACAAAAAAAAAAATAGGCTAGGAAATGAGGCCCGTATTAATGAGACATGTTTCATTTCCAGATGGGAAAATTCTAGGGCTATTCCCTGTCAGAGGATTAAAAATGCATCCCTCTCACTGTAGCCAAATGGAAAAAAAGAATAATATGTTTCTTGACAATTAATGCTTTTTGAAAGCTCCTTACTTCTATCTATGCAGCCATTGGAAAGGATCTTCTTCCATCAGTAGTAACAGAAAGAAATAGTTGAAATACCTGCATATACTTTTAACTAAAGATCAGAGATCTTCCATAAGATGGTACCTTTCCAGAAGAAGTCTCCCCAGTCCCTTCCAAATATTTAGTAAAAAGAAGAGTATGCTGTGAATTTTTTGAGGAAAGGCTCCATTATCCAGAAACCTATTACACGTGAAAAATTTTGCTAGTATTTAAATAAATGAAAACAACAATTTAGTAATTGTTTTTCTTTTTTAAAAAAGGTAAAATGTAAATATAATATATGTAAATATCTATTGATAAATATTTTTATTATTTTTCATTTCTACATAAAAGTAACGCTTATTGACAGTGTATAATTAATGTTTCTGCAAATACCTCTTTTTAATTATTATTTGAGATTAATGTCTTTCTAATACAGTCAGAAAATCTCATTTCACATAAACAAAATGTTAAAAATAAGGGTAAAATTTAAATTACTAATCAGAAAATTATTTCTTATCATATGATTGAAACATAATTAGATTTCAAGTTCAAATATATCTACCATGGTAATATCATTAATTATTCAGATGAATAAGATAAAGTATTTTATATTTGTTAGTAGGAAATAATGAAGAGATCTACTTAAATGAATGCAGAGGAATGGAAATGGAGACAAAACACACAAACAAAAAACAATTTACAGAAAGATTAAAATGTTGTAAAATGAAATAAAAATTATGCCAAAAAACCCAACACTAAATACTGTAAAATTATAAAAGAACAACAACTGGATAATAAGAACAGTCATGAGAGGATATTTCCAACTCACTCTTTGAAAAGTGAAGTGAATTATTGTATATTAAATATGTTTTCAGCGTTTTTCAATGTACTGATCAATAGTACTGATTATCCTCTTTATTTTTTTCTTTATAAATAATATTTCTTTTGAGGTGGTGGTCGAAACCAAGATGGCAGAGTAGAAGCAGAGATTTGCTGGAGTTCTCTCCCACAAGTCTACCCAAATACCTGTTAAACTGTCTCTAAACAAATTCTGGAGGTAGAGCACCAACAGAATGAGAAAGTAAAGCAAATCTACAGCCCAAGGCACCTTAGAAGGTAGTTGGGGAGCATCTATCACACCTTGCTGGGAGCAGAATACAGTCCAGCATAGGACACACCAGTCCAGATAGTACCTGAGTAGGCCTTTGGGGGACAGAATCTCTGACACCTGTGGTGGTTTCCAGACTTTATGATCATAAAATGCCAAGGAAAAATTGGAAGGTCAGTATGAAAAAAGCATGTCAAACTTGTATGAGAGAATAGAATATCTGGCCCCAGCCTCAGGGAAGCAGAGGGAGTGGAGGAGCCAGAGGCACAAGCAGCAGCTGTTTGTGGACTTCTAGGATCACAGATTATGGGAGTATCATTTGGCTAAGAGCACAATCCCCTTCTCAATTGGCAGCAGAGAACTGCCTTGACAAAGAGCTCAAAGGTAAAGTAAATTGAGGGGGAAATGAGCAAACACCAGAAAAAGAATCAGACTATAGAGTCTTGCCTTGGTGATGAGGAAGACGAAAATATCTAAACAGAAGAAGACAATGAAGCCAAAGTTCCTACATCTAAAGCCTCCAAGAAAACTTATAAATTGATCTCAGGATAAGGAAGAGCTCACAAAAGAATTTTGGAAATCAAGTAATAAAAGTAGAGGGAAAATTGGGAAGAGAAATGAGAGTGATGAAAGAAAATTGTGAAAAAGAGTCAACTACTTGTGACAGAGGACCCAAAATATGTTGAAGAAAATAAAACCTTAAAAAATAGACTAACCCAAATGGTAAAAGAGATTCAAAAAGCTAACGAGGAGAAGAATGCTTAAAAGAGAGAATTGGTCAAATGGAAAAGGAGGTCTGTAAGCTCATAAAAGAAAAGTATTCCTTAAAGATTAGAATAGAGCAGATGGAAGCAAACAATTTTATGAAAAATCAAGAAATCATGAAACAAAACCAAAAATGAAAAAAAAGGTCAATGTGAAATATTTCACTAAAAAGCAATTTTAGACTGGAAAACAAATCCAGGAGAGACAATTTAAAAATTTTTTGAATACCTGAAAGTTATGATAAAAAAAGAGCTTAGCCATCATATTTAAAGAAATTATGAAAAAAAACATCCTGATATTCCAGAACCAGAAAGTAAAAGAGATATTGAAAGAGTCCACTGAGTGCCTCCTGAAAGTCACTTCAAAATAAAAGCCCTTAGGAATATTATAATCAAATTCCAGACCTCCCCGGTCAAGGAGAAAATATTACAAACAGCTAGAAAGAAACAATTTGAGTATTGTGGAAATATAATCAGGATAACACAAGATTTAGTAGATTCTACATTAAGGGATCAGAGGAATTGGAATATGATATTACAGAGATCAAAGGAGGTATGATTACAACCAAGAATCACCTACCTAGAAAAATTGAATATAATACTTCAGGAAAAATGATTATTTAATGAAATGGAGGCCTTCCAAGTATTCTTGATGAAAAGGCCAGAGCTGAATTGAAAATTGAACTTTCAAACACGAGAATCAAGAGAAGCATGAAAAGGGAAATAGGAAAGAGAAATCAGAAGAGACTGTTTACATCCCTACTGGGAATGAAAATATTTGTAACTCTTGAGACTTTTCTCAGTATTAGAGCAGGAATTATCTCCATATAAACAGAGGGTATTAGGGTAGCTGGAGGATTATATACACATAAACAGAGGGCACAGGGTGAGCTGAATATGAAAAGATGATATCTAAAAAGTAAAATTTAAGGGTGAGAGAGGAATATATTGGGGGAATGAGAAAGGGAGAAGTAGAATAGGATAATTTATCTTACACATAAAAGAGAAGAAAAAGCTTTCTCAATGCAGTGAAAGAAGGGGTGGTGAGGGGTAACTTCACTCTTACCATGTTTGGGTTAAGGAAGAGAAAACATGCACACTCAATTTGGAATGAGAATCTATTTAAACTACAGGAAAGTAGGGGGCAAGCGGGTAAGCTATGGTCATGATAGAAGGGAGGGCAAATTGAAAGGGGAGGTAATTAGAAGCAAATACCTTTGAGGTGGGACAGAGTCAAAAAAGAGAATAGAACAAATGGAGGCAAGAAAGAATGAAAGGAAATATAGTCATTCACATCATGACTATTACAGAAGTATTTTGCATGATTACACATGCATAACCTACATTTAATTGTGTGCCTTCTCAGTGGGGACTGGTGGGGAGGAAGAAAAGGAGAGAAGGTTAAACTTAAAGTTTTAAAAAGTGAAATTGTAAATTGTTTTGACATGCAACTATGGGAGAAGTAGACAATGGTGTCTTATAGAGATATATCTTGCCCTATGGAAAAGTGGGGTGGAGGGCAGATTGGGGGAGGGGATAATTGGAATGCCCAACTTCTTGAGAAGGGAAAGATGGGGAGAGGATTTGGAGTTCAAACTCTTGTGGAGGTGAGTGTTTAAAACTAAAAATAAATTAATTAAAAAAGAAATATTTGTTACATAGACTGACAGTGTAAAGAACAGGGGAAAATAATGGAAAATAGTGCAAGGATATAAAACAATATCCAGAAAAAAAACATTTTAAAAGAATACGATAGTGAAATACACATAAACAGTAGATAACTGAAGAATAAAATGGGGAAAACATTTTTTTTAAAGTTCCCTGATGTTTAAAAAAAAGCATAGCAATTCAAAGAAAGTAAAAAGGAGTTTACAAAGGGTTAGTTTACAAAACTGTTAAACTGACAGAAAAAAACGAATAACCTCATCTAACTCTTTCTAGTTATCTGTTTATATAGCTTTGGTTCGTTATCTAGCTGAATAAATAGATTAGAGATTAAACAATCAAAAAGTTTCTTACAAATTAATGAAACTTCCAATTTCATGTAAGGAATGACAAATGAGAGACTGGGTTTTATAGTTAATGGATGATATTCTATTGAAATCTCTTCTTCCTTTAACTTAAAGTAAATTGAACTAAAATTACTGAAAACAGAAACTGCTTCAGTGATGAAGAGAAGCAAAATATCATAATTCAGAAAAAATTGAGGAAAATGAAGAAAAAATGTTTTCGTAAGGTGAAATGAAACAATCCAATAAAATTCAAATGACAGACTGGATAAGAAAACAAAATCTGACCATCCATTATTGCTTTTTAACAAAGCAAAGATGAGGACAACACTTACCATGCATTAGGTATTTTTTTTAAATCAGAAGTTGAAATGATCTTATAATACAAATCAAAAGACAAACTTTCACAAGATGGATAGAGACTAAGAAATTATAAATTCAAATAAGAATTTGAAATTAATTATATGCAAAAATACACTATGAATATTAAACATATAAATCTAAATACCTTAGAATTTGTATAAGCAAGGACCTTAGCATACAGGAGGGCCTACTGTACAGATTCTTAACTCTACTTTTCTAAAAGGAAAGCATTTTTTGAGGAGTCAACAATAAATTTAATCAAACATATATCATTCACTTACTTAGTGGAAAGGGTTGGCATCCTGAACCTCAGAGAAAATAGAAAGAAATAATCAACAGACCAGGTTTCCACCTGTTTGACTATAAACAATATATATGTCACAGATCAACAGATTCAACTGTCTGACCTACATACATAGTTTCCACAGAGAGAAGCCCCAACATCTGGGTTTTCAAAGCTGTGGGGTTCCTTAGTGGCTTCCCAGAGTCTCATTTGGCACACAAACCTTCTTGCAAAAACGAAGCAGCAAAGTATATCCTTGCCTCAGAGTATTTATACACTTTTCAGAGCCAGAAGGCCTCAGAACCCTTGAGTGCCTCCATTAGAAAATTAACAAAAGGAGGTTGAGGCCTATTAATGGGGGGAATATTTAATTATCATCAAATTCTACCCTAACATCATTGATGTCCATAACACAGGCAACTTGTATCAGAATAAGTATCAACATTTCTTAAGTAAATACAACATAATTCCCAGAAAATAAACATCATGCACTTCACATTTACAGAATACATAATATAGCATTGTTCTTTGAGGGTCAATCTTTAGGAAGTGAGCAAGTTCCTCCTTCCTCAATCCAAAACAAAATTCCAAATAAAGTCCTCTTAGGAGTGTGTCCTTCCCACACTGCCCTTGCAGACCATCTTAACTACAGGCTTTAGCAAATTATTTCCCAGTCTTAACAATGCTCCAGCCCCTGCTTCCAAGTCCTGAGAGATGACTGGACAACAAAGCCCTGTTTCATGGTTCTGCATAAAATACAATCTCAGGGCATTCACCTCTCCAGCACAGCCTAGAGCCAAGCTGATCCAATAGAACCCTGGCTCTGACCATTTCTATCTCCCAGAGCTCCATAGAAGCACAGCACTAAAATATGGAAATAACTGGCAGTTATCCTAGCCATCATAACTTCATTTTAGTTTGCAGATTCTGCCCTACTATGCCGTAATGTATCAGCAAGGACCCTGACATACGTAGGAGGGCCTGCTGTGCAAGTTCTTAGTTCTGCTTTTCTAAAAGGAAAGCATCTTTTGAAGGGTCAGCAATCACTTTAATCCATCACATATCTCATTCACTTAGTTCAGGGGGAAAAGTAAGCACTCTGAAGTTCAGAGAAAATACAAAAAAATTAGTACTCAACAGACAAGACTTCCAATTGTCTGACCATAAACACTACATGCATCATAATATTGCAGTTTCTGTGTATGGTTTTCTGCTTATTTTATTTTGCATCAGTTCATATAAGTCTTTCCAATTTCTTCAAAGTCCCTTTTTCCTGAGAGTATCCTTCTCATCATTTCTTATAGTTCAATAATATTCAATCACCATTGTATACAAGGTGTTTATTCATTCTGTTATCTTTGGACATTTCCTCAATTTCCAGGTCTTTAGCAGCATTAAAAGAAATGCTATAATTATTTTGGTATGTATAAATCCTTTTCATTTAAAAAAATCTCTGGCATAGTGACCTAGTTGTGGTATTGCTTGATCAAATGGTATGCAAGTTTTTATAGCAATTTGAGCAGAGCTCCAAATTGATCTTCAATATGATTAAAGCAGTATACAACTTTATGAACAGTACATTTGTGTCTCAATGTCTCTACATTCTATTCAGTGTTTATAATTTTCCTTTTCTGAAATATTACCAAGTTTGAAAGGTGTGGGGTTGAAGCTCAGAGCTGTTTTTGCATTTCTTTAATCAATAGAAATTTAGATAATTTTTTCATATAATTAGAGATAGTTTTAATTACCTTATTTTTGAAAACTGCCTGTTCATATACCTTAACCATTTGACAATTGAGGAATGACTCCTATTTTCATAAATATCACTCAGTTCTTTATATATTTTAGAAATTGTGTCTTTATCAGAGAAATATACTCTAATTTTTTCACAGGTATTGTTCCTCATTGTATATTTTCCTCCATCCCATTTTTTCACCTATTTCTTTCTACTTTCTCTCTACTTTCATGTTGTCCATATTTAAAACATGGGGTTTTTTGGGGGAGGGAAGCCAAGATGGTAGAGTGAAACAGGGATGACCTTGAACCCTTTAACAAATTCCATCAGATGCCTCTAAAAAAGTGAATCTGAACAAATTTTAGAGTGGCAGAATCCACCAGGAATTAGGTTGTGGCAGATTTTTCTGGCCAGGACAGTCAGGAAAGTCAACAGGAATGATCCATTACACAAGGATGGAGGAGCTGAGAACAGTTTTGGCTGCACTAGTGCAGACTCCACTTAGTGAGAGAGAAGTTAAGAACCCCTAGTAACAACAGCAGTCATACCTGAGACTATTAACCCACAGATTAAATATTTGAAAGCCATCTACTTCAATTTCCAGGAGCCAACATGGCAGAGACTGTAAGTGTTCCCACCCTCCCTTGTTGACCTTTAAAAACTCAGAAAAAATTTCACCAGGAAAAATTGCAGAATAATAGAATAAGCAGAAGGAACACAATGGTCTCTCAGCTTGGACTAAAACTGCGGACTAATCACTCAGCAATAGTGAGCATAACCTCTCAGGTAAGGAGATGAGCATTCAACTGAATAAGGGATTTCCAGGCCCTCCTGATAAAAAGGCCAGAGATCAATAGAAAATTTGATCTTCAAATAAAAGACACAAGAGAGGTTTTAAAAGGGAAACAAGAAATATAAAGGGGGGGAGGGAAAGGTTGTTATTCAACATGGTCAAACTGTTTACATCCCTATATGGGAGGAACTTACTTGCTAATTTTGAGAATTGCATAGTTATCATGACATATAAAAGGAATATACATAAATTGAAGGAGAGATTATACATCAACTGATGAGATGATAAGCACAAAACCATATTATGGTAGAGGGAAAATGTGAAGGGAGATGAACCTTGTTTGAGCTTTGTTCTCATTCAATTTGACTCATGGAGGGAAAAATACTCAAATATTGAAATCTAATTTGCTCTACAAGCAGTAGAAAAGGAAAGAAAATGAGAGAGTTTAAGGGGAAAGAAGAAGTAGTAAGGGAAAAGGGAAAGTAAAGGAAAGGAAACTGATGGAAGGGAGGGAACAATGAGGGAGGTGGTAATCAAAAGTAAAACTTTTTTGAGGAGGAGAAGGTAGAATATAATCATGTAATGACAACTGTGAATGTGAGTGGGATGAACTCTCCCAAAAATGGATATAGATATCAGAATGGATTAAAAACCAAAATCTTATAATATGCTTTTTATAAGAAACATATCTGAAATAGTGGGACACATACTCCTCTGTTGACATAAAAAAATAAAGCAGGGGTAGTAATTCTAATCTCATAGAAAGCAAAAGCAAAAATATATCTAATCAAATTACATAAGGAAGCAAACTATAACCTGCTAAAAGGCATAACAGACAATGAAGTAATGTCATTATTAAAATATATTTGCCAAGTAGTATACCCTCTATATTCTTAGAGCAAAAGTTAAGGGTAACAGGAAGAAATAGAGAGCAATATCTCCCCCTCTCTGAACCTGGTAACTCTAACCTCAAAATAAGCATGAAAGAATTTAAGGAGGTGAATAGAACTGTGGGTAAGGTAGATATGATAATCCTCTGGAGAAAACTGAAAAAGGAAAGTAAAGAATATCCCTTTTTCTCTGCGGTGCATGGCACCTATACAAAAACTAACCACAATAAAACCTCACAATCCAGTGCAAAAAGGCAGAGATAGTAAATTCATCCTTTTCAGATCAGGATGCAATAGAAATTGTACGTAATAAATGGGAAGATAGATCAAAGAATAAGTGGAAACTAAATTACCTAATCCCAAAGAATGAGTGAGTCAAGCAACAAATCACAAAAACAATCCATAACTTCATTCAAGAAAATGACAGTGAAAGAACTGACCAGAACTAATGGGATGCTGTGAAATCAGTGCTCAGGGAAAGTTTTCTTATTACTGAATGCTTACATGAATAAAATAAAGAGGAGATCAATAAACTGGGTATGAAACTGAAAAAGTTATAAATAGAAAAATTGAAAGTCCTCAATTAAATACCAAATTAGAAATACAGAAAACCAAAGGATAGATTAATAAAACTGAAATTAAGAAAACTGGTGAGCTTATAAATAAAAATGGGAGTTGATTTTATGAAAAAAATAAAATTGATAAATCTTTGACCAATTTAATTTTTAAAATGAAAAGATGAAACCACATGAACAATACCAAATCTGCAAACAGTGAACTCAGCTAAAATGAAGAGGAAATGCAAATAAATAGAAATTACTTTGCCCAACTCTATGTCCATAAATTTGACTTAGATGAGTGAAATGGATGATTCATTAAAAAAATATAAATTGCCCAGGCCAACGGAAGAGGAAGTAAAATATTTAAATATCCCTATCTCAGAAAAAAGGAAGTAAGGCATCAATGAACTCTCTAGGAAAAGGTCGTCAGGGACAGATGGATTTAAAAGTGAATTCCACCAATCATTTAAGGAATATTAAGGAACAATACAAAGACTATTAGGGAAAATTGACAAAGAAGGAATCCTAACAAATTATTTTTATGATACAATTGTGGTTCTGATTTCTAAACTGTGAAGAGTCAAAACAGATAAAATTATAGACCAATTTCCCTAATGAATACAGCTGCAAAAATATTAAATACAATATTATTAAAAAGATTCCAGCAATTTAGCATGAGAAAAATGCACTATCATCAGGTATGTTGGGTTGGTTGAATATTAGAGAAACTATCAGTATTATTGATCTTATCAACAACAAAACTAACAGAAACCATACAAATTATCTCAATAGATGCAGAAAAATCTTTTGACAAAATAAAACACACATTCCTATCGCAAACACTAGGGAGTATAGGAGTAAATGTACCCTTCCATAAAATAATAAGCAGTACCTGCCTAAAATCATCAGCAAGCATTATATGCAATCAAGATAAGCTAGATGCATTTTCAACAAGATTGTAGGTGAACCAAGAATGTCCACTATCACCAGTTATTCAATATGGTACCAGAAAGGTTAGCTTTAGCAATAAGAGGAAAAAAGAAATTGAAGGAATTAGAATAGTCAAGTAAGAA
>JAQQSK010005659.1:0-14809 GCA_028658325.1 Potorous gilbertii
TTGGTATTGAGGGTTCATGAATCCTTGCTACCCCTGCAGCTGTTTCCTGGCTGGGCCTCATGGAGGAACCTCAGAACCAGGCCACAGTTGACCCCACCTATCTCAATATTACCTCTACAGCCAGCAGGGGACCCAACTCATGACCCCAGTGAGTTTAATTTCAAGACTTATTTGCATGAAGGAAGGCTTCAGCTTCTCAAAATGGGGTGGGGTAGGAGGATAAGAGGGACTGGAGCAGAGGGACAGAGCAAGAGCCCAGCCCATGCTGGGAGGAAGGAAAGCATGGACACCATGGCCTGGACTCCTCTCTTCATCCTGATCACTCTCTGCAAAGGTCAGGAACAGTCTCTCTGGGCTCTTTGGGGAGAAGAAGGGGTGAGCTGGGCATGAAGATGAAGGCCTTGACAATGTTGTTTCTGCCTCTGTCTGTAATGTACCTGTCTGTTCTATTGGTTTCAGGAACCGTTGCTCAGGCTGTGGTGACTCAGGAGCCATCTCTGACTGTGATCCCTGGAGGAACAGTCACCATGACCTGCAGCTCGAGCACAGGGGCAGTCACCTCTGGTCACTACCCCTACTGGTTCCAGCAGAAATCTGGTCAAGTTCCAAGGAAGCTCATCTATGATACCAACAATCTTGTATCAGGTGTCCCTGCACAGTTCTCAGGGTCCCTCCTTGGGGACAAAGCTGCCCTTACCATCAAGGGGGCCCAGGCTGAGAATGAGGCTGACTATTACTGTATGTTGTGGTATAATAGTGCTATGCACAGTGAGAGACTCATACGAGGAAGTGAGACAAAAACCTCCCTTGCCCAGCCGATATTCAATGTCAGGCGATCTTTGAGATCGTTCAGATCTGCACCTTCTTGGTAGGTAGGACATGAGGATGTTTCCACATTCACCCCAAGGGCCTCTTTCCTCAGCCTCAAGTATTCCCTTGGTGAGGACCAGGATTGGGTCCCAACAGGTGAGGTCCCTGGAGGCACAAGTGATTTTATCTAAAGAGACTTTCTGCAACCTTCCACCCCAACACATTTTGTGGTCTTCCTGAACAACCAGGAGATTAGGTTCTGCTGCAGCACTTTGCCTGGCATCTTTTTGAAGGTAACTCTCTTTCTTTTCATTATGTACATTAGGGTGACTCTAGCATTCACAGTCTGAAAACTACAACATCACTGCTCTGTCCTCTTTAAGATGAATGACCATGCTTACAAGAGAAATCTGGAAGCTCCTTAAAGGAGTTTATTCTAAACTGTGGGAGGCACCATCTTGGGTGACTGAAGACCCATCATAGATGAAGAGTTAAGAGATCCTAGAGTATGATGGTATAAGAGCTACAACCAGGGAAGTAGGCTGGTTCTGTGGATAAAGCACTTGCCACGGAGTCCATGGGCCTGTCTCTGATGCTTAGTACTTTGGAGAATTTTACTGTCAATGAACCTCCCTGTGACTCAGTTTCCTAACCTGTACAGTGTCATGCCTGAAACTAACACCAAAGATTGGTAGAAACTATCATGAGTCAAGTGGAACCATTATAGACTGAGGCATATGTATTCAAAGCAAGATAAAATTTTATTAACAGGTGATCTACCTGTCAAGAGAGTGGGTCAATGCCACAGTTTAGCCAAAGATCCCAAAAGTGAAGTTTCAACACAGAATAAAAGAACAATATATTAAGAAATAATACTTTTCTCTACAAATTTTTCTAGATTCCTGCTCAAAGTCCCTTGGAAATATGGATGATTTTTCTGCAATATAAAGGTCTTTCTTAGTGAAATGTATTAAAAGTGGTCTTAGTCAGTCATTTCTCAGTCATGATTGACTCCTTGTGACACCATATCAAATTTTTTTGGCAAGGATGTTGCAGTGGATTTGCCATTTTCATCTGCAATTCATCTTATAGATGAGGAAACTTGAGGAAAAGAGCATTCAGTGACTTGCCTGAGTCACTGAGCAAGTCATTGTGTGAGGCCAGAATCGAACTTGGGAAGATGAGTCTTCATGATTCAATGCCCAGTGCCCTATGAACTGTCCCACCCAGCTGCCCCATTGAAGCTGGTACCCACAATTTAACAATGAGTCACTGAGCACTTTTACATCAATGTCTCCTCATCCACCTGGAGTCCTTACTCTTACCCACCTTTCTTCATTGATAAATTAAATGGATACCTTTAAAAGCAGTAAGTTTCTAAGTTTACTTCAGGAGTAATTCAGGGAGTAATGAGATGGTGACTTTATTTCTCAACTCATCTGGAAAGTTAATCCCAGAGCTGTAATTTGCATATCATGATCTTTTTTTTGGTCAAATCTTTTCCCCAAATATTTATTAATGTATTTGTTTTCAGTTGTCAACCATCACCTCCATAAGTTCAAATTTTCTCCCGCTCCCTCCACTCTCCCTTCCCAAGATGGTTTCCAATCATATGGGTGCTAAACATACTTTCTGATTAAACACATTTTCCCATTCGTCATGTTGCATAGAAGAATTAAAATGAATGGAAGAAACCATGAGAAAAACAAAACATAACATAACAAAGGAGAAAACAATCTGCTTCATTCTGCATTCAGATTGCACAGTTCTTTCCCTGTATGTGTATGGCATTTCTGTGTCATGAGTCCTTTGGAAATGTTTTAGGGCCTTGCATTGCTGTGAAGGGCTAAGTCTATCAAAATTAGTGGTCCCTGTGGTGGTTGCTGTGTATAGTGTTCTCCTGGTTCTGCTCATTTCACTCAGAATCAGTTCATACATCTTTCCAGACTTTTCTGAAGTCTGCCTGTTCATCATGTCTCATAGCACAGTATCATTTCTCTGTTGGCTTGGTCTCCTCTGGCAATGAAGGACGAACACAACAACATGTGAGGAGATTTAGCTGCCTGAATGGGTACCCAGCCAGCTAGATAACTCAGCACTTCCTCTTCTGTCTATCTCCCCCTCCCCTTTCTTCTCTTATCCAAAGGAAGATAAATTTGGATGGCCAGAGGATGCCCAGTTAACTTGGGGTTTACTAGCTAGGTCCTTCCCTTCCCTTTCCTTTCCCCAAACCTTAAACCTACTGTACTCCGAAGGCCATAAATATACCACACTAGACCCCTACCCAAGCTCCATTTAAGGGCTCTTATCTGGACCCTCCTGACTTAAGAGTGATTATCTCTTAATAACCTTAATCCATAATAATCTCTTAGTAACAAGTAACTGTTGCTGTTTCCCTCCCAGCCTGATTTAGTTATTTTTCTTTGTCTCATTAAAGGGGCATCCCCTGACTACTTCCTAAACAGGCCTATTCACTGATGAGGCATTGCATCACCCTAAGGAAGTACCGAATAGGCCTTGGCCTAAAGGGGCCAAGGGCTCCCATTGCATCCTGGGCCATCTCCTGTCATTTGATTAATATCTAGTCACTGGATCCAGATGGCTCCAGAGGAGAAATGAGGTTGGTGACCTTGCACCTCCCTTCTTCACTCAAAACAAAGTCAAGTGCAAGTCATGTCATCATTGCTCTGATGGCAAGGTCTTCTTTGGCAACAAAGGAGGAACACAACAGCCTCTGAACTTATGAAGAAAAAGAATTGAGCTATATAAATAACTAGGAGAATATTCAAGACAACTGGTTAGTCTATAAAGGTATAAAATAAAAATCACAGAATTAGCAAGGTTATTAGACACTTTTAATGTAATATTTTATTTCTTCACCAATTATATGGTAAAACAATTTATAATGTTTTTTAAAGTTTTGAGTTCTAATTTTCATCCCTCCCTTAGTCCCTCCTCCCCTCGTCCCTGACACACTAAGCCATCCTACATAGTTTATATATGGGCAATCATGGATAACATTTCCATACTAGTCATTTTAGATAGGAAAACTTGAGGTTAAAAAACTGACAGAAAGAAAAATAGCCTGCTTCTGTCTGTTTTCAGACAAAATTAGCTCTTTCTCTGGAGTAGTGAGCTTCATTGTTCTTTGGGACTGAATCTTTGGAATTCTCTTGGATTGTCACATGACTGAGAGCAGTTGTCATGAACAATTCCTCATCATAAAATATTGCTATTCCTGTGTACAATGTGCTCCTGGTTCTGTTCACTTCACTGTGCATCGGTTCATGTATCCTTTCCAGATTTTTCTGAAATGAGAGCCCTTTGTCATTTCTTAGAGCACAAAAAATATTCCATCAGAATCAAATACCACAGTTTATTTAGCAATTTCCCAATATACTGCATTTCAAATTCTTAGCCACCACAAGAAGAGTTGCTATTAATATTTCTGTACAAGTAGGTGCTTTCCCCCTTTTCAGAAATCTTTCTGGGATATAGACCGTGCAGGGGTATTGCTGGATCAAAGGTTACACACGGTTCTGTAGCCCATTTGCCCAGTTCCACATTGTCCTCCAAAATGGTTGAATCAGTTCACACCCCCACCAACAGGGTGATAGTGTCTCAGTTTTCCCACATCCACTCCAACATTGATCCTTTTTCCTTTTTGTCATATTAGCCAATCTACTCAGTGTGAGGTGATAACTCAGAGTTGTTTGAATTTGTATTTCTTTAATTAATAGTGATTTTGGACATTTTACTATATGACTATAGGTAGCTTTGTCTGAAAACTTCCTATTCACATGCTTTGACCATCTATCAATTAGGAAAGGGCATGTATTTTAATAATTTATGTTTTTAATGGTGTACCAAGGAAAATATCAAGGGAATATATTATAAAACATGATGAAATAAAAGGAAAATACATTTGGAAAAACAAAAGATCTAAAATAGGAAGGGAAATAAATAAAAACATAGGAATAAAAAAGAAATGGCCCTTCAGGACGTCAAGCTGTATGACAAAGTTGTCAAAAGCATCTTCTATGGGTGAAAAATGGAAAGGTAGATCAATGCAACTGACTAGATGGGAAACAGTGGAAATCAACAACCCAGTGTCAGTCAATTGAAAAAATAAATTACCTAGGAAAACTCTCCTTATTTAATTAAAAATTGGACTGAAAAAGCTGAAAATAGTTTAGCAGAAATTAGGCTTCATCTTATTCCTTAGCCTGTATTACATAACACATTCTTTTAGAAAAATTAGAAGAGATGTCAATAAATGTGGAAAATATAACAGGCTTCTCTGATAAAGACCTCATTTCTCAGATATATAACAAACTGTTTCAGATTTCCAAAAACAAAAGCATTTCCTCAATGGACAAATTATCAGACAATATAGATAGTTTGTTGACAAGGGACAAAATGGGACCTATCCATGGCCATCTAAGCAAATGCTCTGAAACAAAAGTGTCAAACTCCTGGTCACCAGTACTCCAGAATGAGGTTTGAACAAGAATAAACCTATTCAGGAAATATTTAACAAAACATAGATGATGCAAATACATTGCTTTCTAAGAACATGTGTGAGTCCCAGGCATACTTACATAGAGTTTAGTGGTCCCTATTTTATTTGAGATTAATGCTATTGCTTTAAATCACTTGTCATTGGAGAAAAGCAAATGAGCACATCTCAGAGGGACCACCTCATACCTATCCGACTGACAAAGTGGAGAGAAGAGTAAAACGAGGGGTTGTGGGTAAACATGTACTTTAAGACACTATTGGTGAAGCTGTGACCTGGTCCAGCCTTTCTGGAAAGCAGTTTGGACCTAAGCCCCCAAAGCCATGAACATCTGTACACTTGTGACTTGACCCTGAAGTTCATTGCTATGGTACTGTCTTCCCATTGTGGGAGATTAATGCTGTAAGATCAGTGAATGAGGAGGAGCAGAGAGGCTGAGAGTAAGAGGGAAGAGAGATTCAGTCTCTTCCATCTCTTCCAGGTCTTTTGTCTCCCACTTTTGGGAGACATCAGTGATGCCCCACTCTCTTCAGCTCATTGAAAGGAGAAAAAGACTCAGAATGAGCCAGTGTGAGAGGAGCTGGTAGTCCTCATGCTCAGCTTCACACAAGAGACTGCAGAGACCTGGGACTCTTTCTGATGATGTTGTTGACACATACACACACAATCTCTCTGATTTTGTTTGTTGTGGAACAGGTGTCTTGTGGGGGAAAAAAAGTCAAGCTTAGGATGTAAAGCTTGGGGTTCTTTTCCCCTATTAGTGAATAGCAATAAGGTTTAAGCAATCGGTTCGATATAAAAATCACACTCCAGGGTGAACTGTAATTTAAGGAGCAGATGGATGGAGTTCTACCCCCTCTCTGTCTAAGGGAAGGATATGGGTGGGGCTGGGAGTTAGTGTGTGTCAGTAGTAGGACCTCCCAGCCCCTCATGTAACCCTTCCAGCCCTGAAGTTAATTCTCATCTGCCTCTCTGGGGATCCACCCTGGGAGTGAAAGCTGGGCAGCTCTCATCATTCTTTGATGTATTGCCTCTAGGAAGCCTCAGGAGGACAGAGATTGGTGGCCTACTGTCGTGACTGTGTGCTAATTAGCGTGTGCTAATCCACTTCCCACATTCCTGACTGTGGCCACATCCAGGCACTTTGCAGGAGAGTATAGCCATGTTTCTTCACAGCCTGGAGCTGACACACAACAATGGAGCTTGTGGTGAAGCCGAGGGCTGAGTGTGCTGATCTTGGCTTCTGTGGAAAGGAGAAGAGCCAGGGATTACAAGGGGAGGACTGGGCAGTTCAGTCCCCTTCTGTAGGCTCTATCCTTGCTGTGTCCTTAATGGTGTGTGTCTTTGGGGCCTGTCTCCAACAGGGGACATTGTGAGACCACCTTGGAGAACTCCTCCTGAGGTTACTCATAGCTGATTAATCACACAATCCTGTGTAGGGTTGGCAGGGGATGCCTGCCTTGTCAGCAGCTGTTTCCTGCCTGGGCTCAGTGGGGTAACTCCAGGGCAAGCTCTGCCCCTTTGACCTAACCAGGCATGTCCCCAGCCTCTTGGATTGCACAGGGGAGGTGAAGAGAAGCATTTGCATGAGGCAAACCTCTAACCTCCCAGAATGGGCAGTGGGAAAATAAGAGTCACTGGCCAAAGCCCAGTCTGGCTCTGGACCCCAGGACACAGCATCTACACCATGACCTTGACTGTTCTCCACATCATGCTGCTCTCTCTCGGCAAAGGTTTTGGAGGAAAAACCTAGAGAAGCCTGAGGGGAGGGCTGAACATGAAGCAAGGGAGGGATGCCTCTGGCACCATCCTGATGTGTCTGTCTGACTGTCCTGTTGGTATCAGGGACCAGGAGAATCTGCATTTATTAGCTTTGTAACCCTAGGGAAGTCACTTAAGATCTTTCTGACTTGGTTTCCTCATCAGTGAGATGGGGATTATACCCTACCGCAGAGGGTTGTTGTCAGCGTCTAATGAGTTAACTTATGAAAAGCATTCTGAAAAATTTAAGGAATTAAAAAATCCTGCTAACATTAACTCATGATTCCTATTAGTAGTATTCCAAGACCCATATATTTTATCTCCTTTTCATGAGTTATTGCCAAATTCCTAAGATCTGACTGCCTCTGTGAAGAAGTGAAATCCCAATTTAAAATAACCTAACCATAAGGTAGCACCTGTGTCTGACTGAATCTGAGTATGCTCTACATTTCCAGGTCCCACAGTTTGAAAAGGTATTCCATGCAGTGGAAGTCAGCTAGGAGAAGGAGAGATTGGAAATAGTGTCTCTTAAGAAGCAGTAAAATCAAGAGAAAATTGGTTTTGTGGCATTGTCATTCATAAGGTAAAGAAGAGGGCAACAGAAGATTGGCCAGTGGGAGCTCCATCCTCAAAGCCTCATCTAAGTCTGCCAGACCAACTGAGGGTGGAAGGTATGGTGGGTGGGGCTGGGGGCTCAGCGTTTGGAATCGTGTGATGGTGTGAAATGAAAGGTCTTGCCCTCCCCTTCCGAGGATGCCCAGGGATTTACCAATGTCCATTTGGGCTTCAATCTTTGGTTAATTACTCCCATTGATTATTCGCAGTTTATCCAGTATAAAAAGAATTTGTCTATAGCAGCTTGCATGTTCTGTCCCTCAGATGGTGAACACCTCCATAACAGGCACATTTTGCACATAGGTTATTCTCCAGTGCCAGGCCAGGAAAGGAACCTAATATCTATCAAGTGACTGAATAACTGACTGGTACCAGTCTGCAGAGCAGACATTGAAAGAATGGACTTTTGACTTGGTGTGTCTAGCATCCCAGGAGAATTTTTATTGTGACTTCATGGTATTGATTCTTCTCCAGGAATGTCAGACCCACCAGGGTGAGGGGAAGTTTGACTGAGTAAGCCAGCCTAGAGGGCAAGAATGAGTAGGCCCTATGCCAGGTGGCACACTAGGATCCTTGAAGACTTTGGGAATGATCTACCCAGGAGCAGTAACCTTAGTTGTATAGGGATAAAACTCATTACTTTGAATCTATTTCCCTCCCAGAATTTGTCCTCCCTTAGTTTCTAATGCCAGTGTTAACATGCGAATTGACACAATTGGAGCAGATTTTCCTGATGAAGCTAGATTTCAATACACTGACACATACATGCTAAGAAAACACTTCAGGTAACAGAGATTACCAAATGGCAGTTTTAAAAGCAGTTAGGACACGCTGGGAGTGAGATGGGAAACTAAGACAGAGGCATGGGCTTCCTCTTCATCCATTTGATGCAAGTAAACATTTTACATTCGAACAACATGACCAGACGTTTGGAGTTGTGCTCTGTGAAGCAGAGTTTGAATCCTTGGCAGCTTATTTTGAGTTAGGACTTCGGGGTCTAGTACCTTATCCTGTCAGGTGATCTTCAGAAGTTTCATAAAACAATTCAAATGAAAGTGATTCAGGTCCTGGCACGATGCTGATACACTGTCCAGTGTCCACAGGGAAACAACCATGAGGTCAGCACAACAGCTCTGTAGACCTTTAGTTTAGTAGGCAGTCTAATTCCTCTTCTCCCCCATGCTTTCCTTCACAGTCTCTGAAACACTGAGCCACCTCTGGAAAGGAGTGCATCAACCTCACTGTCAATGTGTATATGCCTTGAAAGTGCAATACCAAGGTAAGAGAACTTATCCACAGCATTCAAAACTACTCCACTTGCTGTAACTTATGGTTCCACAAATGGGTAGTGTGGTGGTGGCTGATGCAGCACCTGTGTTTCCATGCTGCTCATGTTTTCACGGTGTTAATTGTTAGGCCAGAATTTGCTCAAGCAGCAGAGAAATAATCCATATTTGGTTGCATCTCAGCTTCAGAGGCTGCATTGAGTGCACAGTCATCTGCCAACAGAAGATCATGCACCAACATTCCCTCCACTTTACTCTTGGCTTGTAGCCTTTTCAAATTGAAGGATTTCCTATCAGTGTGGGACCTGCCTTTGATGCCATGCTCCTCCTCATTGAAAACACTTGTTAATATCACTGAAAATATCATACCACTACGTGGTGCAGTAGATAGACATGCCTGGAGTCAAGAAGAGGCATCTTTCTGAGTTCAAATCCAGCCTCAGACACTTAATAACTGGGTGACCCTGGACAAGTCACTTCACCCCATTTGCCTCAGTTTCCTCTTCTCTCAGATGAACTGAAGAAGGAAAAAATAAACTATTCCATCAAAAGTAAAGTGGAAGTCAAGCCTAGAGAGAGGCAGAATCTTTGTATCAGTCAAAAAATGTTTATGAGATTAGTTTTAGGTTGTTAGTAATAATCCAAAGACTTTTTATGATGGTTTGAAGGCTATTTGTGTGCCACGGGTCTGTGGTAAATCTCAACTACTCAGCGCTGCTGACTTTGCTCAGTGATAAGAACACGATCCTGGAAAGATAGGCTAAACACTTCCAAAGAGTTCTCAACAAACAGTCACCAACCAAGGATGAAGTCATTTACCTCACTTGGAAGACAATTCCTCTCTATCTCGACTTCCCACTAAGAGGACAGTTGGAATGCCACTAGGCTCCTCTCACGTGGCAAAGCCCCTCATGCTGATTCCATTCCAGCAGACATCTATGAGGCTGAGCATTCATTGCTCATATAAAAGCTGATTGAATTCTTGCAGCTTATGTGGCAAGAGAAAGTTATCTCCCAGGAGACAAGGATCCCCCATTGTTCATCTTTCTAATGAAAACAAGTGCAAGGAAATGTTTCTCTTATTCTGTTCCCAGCAAAATTTCCCTCTAGTCTCGCTTAAGATGGTGGCCCTTCACCTGGATGATGGTCATCTACCCAAGGGCCAAGGAGGCCTCAGAAAGACAAAGGAGCAGTCCATGTTGTGTGTGCTGCCTGACAACCCCAGGAGAAATACCAAGAGCAGAACAGATGTCTGTATACAACATTCATGGGTCTGACCAAGGACTTTGATAATGTCAGTCTGTGAATGATCATGGTGAACTTTGGCTTCATCTTCAGAGAAGTTCATCAGCATTGTATGCCCGTTTTATAATGGCATGCTAGCATGGGTTCTGCCTAATGCAGGATGTTCTCTCAGTTTCTCCATTATCAGTGTAATGAAGTAGAGCAGGGTGTTTCCTCCCCGATGCTCAGCATGATGTTTTCAGCCATGGCATCACATACCTTCAACAAGGATGACCATGACCTCAAAGTCAGCTACAGAACTGATAGTAAATTATTCAACTTGAAAAGGTTACAAGCCAGTGTAATGAGCAGAACCAGGAAAACTTTGTAAACAGCAACAACCACAGTATGCGAGGAAGTTTTCTGGTAGACTTACTACTTCATTGAAATGCAAGGACTTAAAAAATTTCCAGTGGACTCTTGAGGCAAAATGCCTTCCACATCCAGATGAAGAACTACGGAATTGGATCACAGATAGAAGCAGACCATTTTCTTTTCTATTATGTTTTGTTTTGTTTTATTATTTCTCCCACTCATTTTAATTCTTCTATGCAACATGAATTTAATAGGAATGTACATGTAGAACTTAGGGAGGGAGTGTAGAGGGAGGGGAAATAAATCTACAATACATGGAAGTGATTGTGGAGCACTAAAAACAAATAAAATAATTTAATTTTTTAAAAATAAAATGACTATGGAACACCAACAAAAGAAAATGCTACAAGCCAAGACTAAAGTAGGAGAATTGGTATGGGACTTTTTCTTTCCAGATGACTAGGCAATCAATGCAGCCTCTGAAGCTGAGTATTAACAAGGTATATATATATGTATACATACATATATATATATATATATATATATATATATATATATATATATATATATATATACACATTGATTCTCTGCTGCTTGGGCTAATTTTGGCCTAACAATTAACATCAAGTAAATAAAGACTCTCCACCAGTCTGTATCACAGTATTCATCAGTTAAAGCCAGTGGTGAAATTCTGAAATTGTAGGTAAGTTCATTTACCTTGGCAGTCTACTTTCCACGAATGTCCACATAGATGATGAAGCCAAAGATTCTGAATTTCACCTGGCAAGATAAGGTAGGAGACACTGAGGGCTTTTTTTTTGTGGAGCTGAACTGCCAAACATTCAAACAGTACTGCAGAGAGTACAACTCTGATGGAGCAGCCACAGAGTTCAAATGTCAAACATACATTTCCCTAAAAGACCACAATGTAAACGCTAACATGGAGGTCAGCAGTGATACAAGGACATGTTTAAGGCATCAGAACAACTTGAGAATAGATTGTGAGACATGAGAGACAGTGGCATAGCGGCACTCCTCATGGTAAGTCCACATCAAAGAAGGACCTGTGCCTTATAAGCAAAGCAGAAAAAAAGTAGCTTAAAAGAAACATGAGATGGGCAAATGTTCATGCAGATTATTTGTACCTGCCCTATGGTGTGTGTGTGTGTCTGTGTGTGTGTGTGTGTGTGTCAGAGAGAGAGAGAGAGAAAGAGACACAGAGAGAGAGAGAGACACAGAGAAAGAGAGAGATAGAGATTCCATCAAGGTGGGGATGGAGGGGGCCTAAGTCTAAGAACCCTGAGAGTAATATTTCTCTTCAAAGTGGGGAAAAGAAGTAGCTAATATGAGGTCATGATGAGAACTGGAATCTTGCAGGTGGGATTGTATTGATGCCTTTGAGAGAAAGGAGATGGTGTGCTTAATTCTCCTCAGTGGATCAATAAAGTCCAGTGTGTGTGTGTGTGTGCGTGTGTGTGTGTTTGGGTGGGTGGGTGTGTGTGTGTAATCTGTGGTGGCTGATTTGACAAATGACTAGCAATGACCCTGAACTTCCTGAAGCAGAGTGAAAGTGCTATTCACCTCAAGTCTGGGACTCCCTTCACAAAATGAGGAACAGTCACATTCTCCCCAGCACAGCCACAATATCTACTGCCCAAAACTGCCACATCTGTAATAACTGATAAATACAATAACTCTGACTTCCGTTTAAAAAAATGACAGCTGTTCTTGGGGTGGAGTTAGTGTTATGTCCACCAGGTAGCAGTGAGGGATTGCTGTTTGGGCTTCTCCAGCCTACAGGAGCTGTCCCACTCTCTCAGCACCTAACCCACCATTCATGGCAATCCCTGCACCAGGCTCAGGGAGACATCTGAGAGTGAACCACCAGGTGGCAGTGTGGAATGCGGTTTGGGATTCAGTGGCTTTTTCACTAACCATCCAAGGGGCTGTCAAGACCCTGCCATTCATTGACCGGGCTGTATGACTGCCCAGCAGGTGTTTAACACCACTACTGAGTCCGTCACATGGGGGAGCCCTTCCCATAGTCAGATCCTCTACACCGATAGCCATACCCTCATCTTCCCACAATACTCCCCTGTATCTTGCCTCCAACTAAGGGACATTACTGGGGTGGGAGACAAAGAGCAGATTTCCATAGAGGGTTCTCAGAAGGACAAACGGGATGAGAGACTTGGCAGAATCCAGCACCAGCTGAAGGGGCCTCAGGGAGCAGAGCTGTGGTGGCATCTCCACCATGACCTGGACTCCTCTCCTGCTCAGCCTCCTCACTCTCTGCCAAGGTGCCAGCCTGAGGAGTCTTAGAGAAACGGGGCACTCAGGTTTTGGAGGGGCTGTCTTCTCTCTCCCTGATGGTTGTGGATGGAAGCGAGAGAGGGTCTCTAGCCCCTCACTCAAAACTTTCTTTCAATCTCTTTCCAGGTGCTTGGGCCCAGTTTGTACTGACGCAGCCAACATCGGTGTCAGGGTCTCTGGGTCAATCAGTCACAATCTCCTGCACTCGAACCAGTGGCAAACATTGGTAGCTACGATGTGAATTGGTACCAACAGCACCAGGGCCAGGCCCCCAAGCTCATTATCTATGCCTTTAGTAACCGTCCCTCAGGGATCCCAGAGAGATTCTCTGGCACCAAAGACACCTCCACCAGCTCTGCATCCCTGACCATCTCTGGTCTCCAGGCTAAGAATGAGGCTGACTACTACTGTCTATTTTATGACTCCAGTAGCAATAGCACAGCGATCCAGACCTATGGGGAAGTGAGACAAAAATCCCTGGGCTCCACTTCTCTGTTCAATCCATGATGCCACTATCACCAGGGTGTGAATGCTGCTCTCTGCAATGAGAGACAAAGTCTGATCCCAGGGGAGGAAGACGAAACAGGAGACACAAGCCCAACTTCCTGGACTAAGGTAGGTATGAGGCACCTCCTCGATGGAAGGAAGTCTGGAGTGGAACAGTGGGGAAAACATGGATTTTAGAATCAGAAAATCTGAATTCACATCTTGTCTTTGGTGTTTATCAAACAACAAACATTTTTGTCCTTAGCCAAATTTTAATCCACTTCATATTTCATTCTCTTTAATGAAAAAGGAAAGATTTGTAGTGGATGGCATCTGAGATCCCTTCCCTGAGTCCATGTTTCAAAGAAACTTCAGTCAAACAGTCACAGCCTTCCTCAAGGCCACTCTCCCTTTGACTTATCCCTTTCAGCATCATCTGTTTCTCAGTGATCTCTCCTCTGTGATCTCTGAGGCCATCACACACCTCTGCTCTGGCTTCTCTTTCTTCCTTCCAGTGGGGACCCTCTAACCTGTTCCACATTACACTCTTTTCTTCTTTCAAACTCTTCACTCGATTTCCCTATAGTTGATAATGCCCTGCCTAACCTCAATCCTGGATGACCCTTACCATCATATATGGTCAATGAGTACTGCTGGAAGAATTCACTGACCTGAGCTGATGGGATCTTCTACCAACTGATATCATCTACTCTGACCTGAGTTCTCAAAGCAGCTACACCATTCTTTGGGAAATCACAGGGGGATCTCTCTGTTAGACATTGCTGAAAGAATTCTTGCTGGAATCCTCTTTAATAGGCTGATCCTTCACCTGAAAAATGAATACATACCTTAGAGGCAGTGTGGCTTCAGAAAGGGCCAAGGAACACTCAATATGGTGTTTGCTGCCCAACAACTCCAGAACAAATGCCAGCAGCAGAACAGAAGTCTGTACACAATGTTTGTAGATCTAACCAAGGCCTGTGACACTGTTAGTTGTGAGGGTTGATGGAAAATTATGTCAAAATTTGGTTGCCCAGAGAATTTCATCAACATTGTACATCAATTTCATGATGCCATGTTTCCCTGGGCTTTGGATATTGGAAAAAAATTTATCGCTTCTCAGTCACCAATAGAGTGAAACAGCATTGTGTGTTTGCTCCCATGCTTTTTAGCATGATGTTTTCAGTCATGTTGTCAAATACTATCAATGAGGATGAACACAGCATCAAGGTCAACTACCATACTGATGGCAGGTTCTTCAGTTTGAAAAGGTTACAAGCCAAGACCAAAGTGAAGGGAGTGTTGGTGCATGATTTTCTGTTTGCAGATGACTGTGCACTCAATGCAGCCTCTGAAGCTGAGATGCAACAAAGTATGAATCAATTCTCTACAGCCTGGGTTAATATTGGCCTAATAATTT
>JAQQSK010005660.1:0-14808 GCA_028658325.1 Potorous gilbertii
AAGCATTGTTCTTCCTCATCAGAGAGGAAGGACAGAATCATCTGTTCACCAAGAAAGTAGCATTCTATGGTCTTATTTTTTTTCCCTTTTCTGGGCATTTTCCCAGCCAGTTACTTGACTTCTGAGAGTCCTCTCCACCCCTGCCTAGATCCACCCAACTAGTGCTTGGGGTCTGAGATTCAAATGTTGCTCCCCAGCCTCAGGGCTTTCAGTGGTAGGCCTGGCTGCTATTCAATGGGAGCTTAAGTTCTGGTGCTCAGGTGAGGGCAGGGCCACCTCCCAGGCTCAGTTCCCTAAGGGGGTTTATGCAGAGACCTTCCATAATGGAGCTCCTGCCTGCTCCGGGAGCCTCTGGCCACTCTCTGCCCTGGCTCCTGAGGGGCCTGAGTCATGGAGACACCCCGCTCCCCTCTCAGCCTGTCCAGATGTCTCTTTCACTGACCTGTGTGTCTGTGGGTGGAGGGACCTTTGCGGCTGCGGGAGATTCCGTCCCTGAAGTCTGCTCGGATCTGCTCACTCCTTTCAGTGCTGCATGGCCAGGGCAGAGCTGGCCTCCACTCCCATCCGGTGCACGACGGACCTTTGGGAGCAGTTTTTCAGGGCTCTCTGGAACAGAAATCTCCTTCACCTCATTGCTGTGCGGCTTCTACTGTTCCAGCATTTGTTGGGAGTTCTTTCCATGGGCTGTGGGTTCGGAGACAGCATGTGTGAGTCTTTCTACTCCACCATCTTGGCTCCGCCCCCGGGTTAGTCTATTTTTAAAGGTGTTATTTTCTTCGGCATTTTAAAAAATCTCCTTAAGTAAGTTATTGACTCGCTTTTCATGATTTTCTTACAACCCTCTCATTTCTCCTCCCAATTTTTCCTCCACATCCCTTACTTGATTTTCAAAATCCTTTTTGAGCTCTTCCATGGCCTGAGACCATTGCATATTCTTTTGGAGGTTTTGGATGCAGAAATCTTGTCTTTGATGTCTTCCTCTGATGGTGTGCTTTGTTCTTCCTCATCCCAAAGGATGGAAGAAAATACCTGTTCACCAAGGAAGTAGCCTTCTATAGAATTATTTTTTTTTTACTTTTTTGGGCATTTTCCCAGCCAGTTACTTGACTTTTGAGTCCTGTGTCAGGAAGAGGGTATACTCTGGGGACCTGTAGGTTCCTCCAAGGTGGCACAATCTGGCCTGTTCTCTGCTCTGGGAAATACTGCAAGCTTTTCTTCCCAGGATCTTTGAAGTTGTCTTTGGCATTTGTGGGCTGAATATACTGGGAACAGCTATGGAGAGAGAGCTAGATTAGGTGCGCCTTTCTAATCCACCATCTTGGCTCTGCCCCTCCAGTCTATCGGGAATCTCTTCTTCACTGGCAAGAATACTGGGCCTTCTGATCATGCCAAGCTACAGGGATAGTGTGTTGGTTATCTCTCTCTATCCATCCATCCATCTGTCTGTCCATCAATATATCTATCTCTCCATACATCTATCTAGCCACCCATCTGTCTGTCTATCTACTCATCTGTCTACTACTTACCTAGCCATCCATCCATCTAACTATTTATCTACCCATCAATCATCTCTCTCTGTCTCTCTCTCCATCAATACATCCATCCATCCATCACTTCACCTATTCCTTCATCCATCTATTTCTTTCAGGCTCTTCATCCATCCATCCATCCATCCTTCTGTGTGTCTATATCTCCATCTACCTATTCATCCTTCTCTCTAAGTTCCCCACCTTCAGCACCACCCCCATTTGTTAAGACCTCCTATATACAGACCACTCTCCTGAGTGGACAAGATGAAAAACAGTTCTTGTCTTAATGGAACTAATGTTGTGGAGCAAGCATGGGGGCAAAATAGGAGACATAGCCCACAAAGGACAGTGCCAGGCAGGATAGCTCCCATTGGCGTGCTCTAGACCTTGAGAGGAGAGGGTGAAGGCAGAAGGAGGTGGCCCCTGGCCTGACCTTTGTTGAAAGTCAAGAAGGTTTCTGAGGAGTGCAAAGGAGGAGAGAGAGCCTCCTAGAACTGAAGAGCAGCCTATGTGAGACAGGAAGGGTAGGCTCAGACCAGTTGGGCTGCAATGGAAAAGGAGACTCGCGGGGGAGATGAGGGCCACACTGGGCAGGAGGGGCTTTCAGCGCCAAATGGAAGGTGGTTGATTTTACTGTTGAAGGTGACTGAGCAGAGAAATGCCACATGAAGGTGAAGGTTTAGGGCTGCTGAGGACAGGATGGATTCGGGGGAAGAAAGGTGCTGCAGTCAGGTTGTCTGAAAGACCTCTGATCCCCCTCGAGAGGGGCAAGGGAAGGGCTGCCAGAGAAAGATGGTAGAAGGGTCAGATCAGTAAGATTTGGTTGGAGTTAGGGTGAGAAAATGAAGGTTGGAGGGCAAGGCAGGGCCTGGGGGCCCTTTCTGGTCCTCAGTTTTCCTGGTAAAATGAGGGAGTTGGACTGAGTGATTCGGATCCCATCTTAGTTCCCCTGAAGGCTGTGCTTCCTGGGTCTCCCTCCCTCCCATAGAAGTGGCCCATAGTCCCTCAGGACTCAAGGATGACCCACAACATCACAGTCTTGGCCTGATTTCTCCTTCTGGCTCTGGAACTCCAGGTTACTGTGGAAGGAAATGTTCAGACCCTCTCTGCAGGCAGATGTCCCCTAGGCCCCCAGATCTAGTTGAGGGCTGGGAAAGTAGGAGGGACCTGAGAAGCCAGCCAGTCCAGCTTCGACTTGACCAAGAATCCTCACCCAAGGGGTGATTTGGTCTCAATCTGAAGACACGAGGGTGTGGGTGTGGAGGGGGAGGAGTGCACTAGGTCCTCAGGCAGCCCTCCCGACTTTGGGAGGGGGTAAGGAAGCCCCCGGGGACCCTCCCAGCGCTGCTCACCTCCCTGTGTGCCCTCGACATCCTCCCCGCAGGCCGGGTCGTCAACATTAGCAGCATGCTGGGCAGAATGGCCTGCGCCGCCCGTTCTACCTACTGCATCACCAAGTTCGGGGTGGAGGCCTTCTCCGACTGCCTTCGCTACGAGATGTACCCACTGGACGTCCGGGTCAGCGTGGTGGAGCCCGGCAACTTTATCTCAGCCACTAGGCTTCACAGCCCCGAGCGCATCCGAGCCGTGGCCGACAAGATGTGGAACAACCTGCCCGAGGTGGTGCGCCAGGACTACGGGCGCCCGTACTTCGACGAGAAGGTCCAGCTCATGGAGTCCTACTGCAACAGCGGCTCTACCGACACCACGCCGGTCATTGAGGCCGTCAGCCACGCCCTGACCTCCAAGACCCCCTACACCCGCTACCACCCCATGGACTACTACTGGTGGCTGCGCATGCAAATCACCACCCACACCCCGGGGGCCTTCTCCGACATGATCTATGCCCACTGAGGGCTGTGCCCTCCCTGCCCACCGCCAATATAGCCATTGGTAGCTCACCTGCCTCTGCTGTGTCTTTGCCTTGGGGGTCCTGGCCGGATCAGAACGGGGTGGGGAGGGGAGGGGGGCTGCCGGACGGGGCTGGGCTCTGCCCAAGAGAAAGGGCGGCCCAGCAGGTCTGGGGGCCCTTCCGAGCCAGAGATCTGGTCCTGGGGGCCCTTCCGAGCCAGAGATCTGCTCCTGGGGCAGCGACTGCTGGGGCACTCATCCGCGCTCGCTGCCTCCTTCATTTACTCACTCATTCAGTTTATCAAGTGCCTACCGCCTGCAGGGGCATCCAGCTGGGCCCAGCGCGGAGGGAAAGCCTTCCTTTCACACTTTGATCCCCTTCCCTCAGGTGACTGAGAGTTGGCTGACCCAGGTGAGCCCTGGTAGATGCCAGGCCATAGTCTTTTCAGCTTACATCCTCGATCTCTCTTCCCTTTCCCTTCCTCTTCCCTCCCCTCCCCCTTCTCTCTTTGTGTGTCCATCTCTGGCTTTCTCCGTCTCTCTGTCTGTGTCCGTCTCTGTCTCTTATCTTTCTCTGCCGCTCTGTCTCTTTGTCTCTCTGTCTCTCTCTGCCTCTCTGTCTCTGTCTTTGTCATGCATCCAACCCTGTATGTAGCTGCTTCCCTCACAGCTCATTTAGCAAGCCAGCCTCCCAAGGCAAGGCTCAGCTGGGAGAGCCCAGTATCTAGGTCTGTCTGTCCTATGATTGTCTGTCCATCTCTCTTCCTAGATTTCCCCTGAGGCTGAGATGTGATCTAGAGGTGGGGGTGGGGAGGGCAGTGGTCAGGAGTTTCAAGGAAGGTTTTCTTATCCATTAAGCCCTGCCCCACCCCCCCCAGTAGCCATCAGGCTCACTTGAGGCTAGGCCAGGGCTAGAGATTAACTTGATTCTGTTGCCACCCAGAACAATGACCTTCTTACCCTTTCTTTGCGGCAGGGCTATTCTCCTGCTGCTCATACCTCCAGGGATAGGGAAATCATTACCTACCAAGGCAACCCATGATTAAACACCTCTAGACTGTTCTCTGGTCCTTCCCCAGAGTGGTACTAGGTCTGCCCTCCTTGTTCTTGGAGGCTTTAAACTTTTCTATGGCCCGGTTACCCACCTTTCCAGGTGCCTCAGGCCTAAAGGCTTAGTCTTAGACTGGGGCACCATGAGCCCAGGACTGCAGCAGGAGACTCTTTAGGGAACTAGGTCTGCATAGCTGACCCTGCCTGGGTCCTCCTCTGTGGCCATGGGGCCAACAAAAGAGCTCCCTGCCACCACATGCCAGCTGGGGGCAGCAGATTCCACTTGTCAGCTCAACATGGGGGCAGGAAGAATGCCCAGCCCAGAGAGCATCTGTCTTCTTTCCTACTCCTTCATGGAGAGCTCTGCTGCCACCCCCCTAGTGGGAGGATCCTGGGCTCCAGGGCAGTTCTAGAACCTTGAAGATGCTACTTTGCCTTTGCAGGTTTAAGGCACATCCCTGCTCCTGAGGCACTGGATGAAGGGGTGACTTGGGGCTGTACCACTTCAAGCCACTTGTGAAGTCATTGATGACCACCAAGGCTGGCCAAGAGTCAGGAATCAGGTCCTCCAGTTGCCGTTGAGCCCAGGATCTGAACCTCACCTCAGTCTCTGCATGCAACTACCACACAAGGCCTGATGGCATCAGTGGGGGCAGGGCAGAGTCAGGATCTTACTGGTAATGAATGGCAGGGGGCCCACCCTGCTGCTGGGAGAGCTTGTACATAGGCTAGGCACCACTGAGTTGGACCTACCAGAGTACCTTCACATCCTTAGCCCAGTGTCTCCTCTTCTCTATGCCTTAAGCCAAAGGCACCTCCCCCTAGAGTGGGGTTGGCCCCGAGTGCCGGGGTCAGTGCCAGGCTGGGGGCAGGCAGGCAGGGGGTAGGCCCAGGTCACCTCCCAGGGTTCTGGCCCTGCTGCCACTGACTGGGGAGGAAGGACAGGAAGAGCCTTCAGGGCTCCCCCAGTTGGAGTCTTGCCTCCAGCTTTCAAAGGTCCTTCTGTGTCCTCTGGAGAGAATCCTGACTCAGGCAGCCTTGAAGGCAGTAATTCAGGAAGCTGTAATTAAAGGCATGGTTGAATGAAGGCAGATGGATGTGCCTCTGGAGAAGGACATCTGTGTTAGTGGGACAGTGGGGCAGCTTGGCCTGGACCAGCAGGTGAAGGGAGAGGAGGAGAGAAGAGTGGACCTGAAAGTAGGAGGAGGCTGGCTCCAGGGCCACTGTGAGGGCAGAGACCTGAGCCTAGACTGGTCTGGGCATCCCAAGCTCCTCTGTCCTTGAGAGAAAAAGGACTGAGCCAGGACGGAGTGGGGGGGAGGGTGAAAAAAGCCAGAGAACATGGGGCTTCAGGGATGTCAGGCACAGAGAAAGAGATGCTCTTGTCAAAGCAACAGCCCAGCTCCTCCTTCTGTATGCCTTGTTCCCCATTACACCCTTTCTGTATTCCACAGTCCAATCAAACTGGCCTGACTTAGTATTCCCTATTTCCCACCCCCATGCCCCGGGAACACCTTCCTTTCTCACTTTCATCTCTTAGAATCACTGCCCTCCTTTAGGATCTCCTGAAAGAGGCCTTCCCTAACTTTTTGCTGCTAAGCCTTCCCCTACAGTCATCTTGTGCCTGTTTTCTATGCATACACATCCCTTATCTACACATATGCACGTGTGTGTGTGTATGTGTGTGTCCTTCCTGTCTCCTCCAAGATGAGACCCGTGAAGGCAGAGGCTGCTGTCTCAGGAGGCACACTTCAGGAGTTTAATAATGTTTGTTGATTGACTGCTTGAGTCAGGGAGTCTTGTCTTTTCATTGTACAGACAGGGAAGCTGAGGCCCTTAGAGGCAAAGGGACTTCCTCAAAGTCAAATAACTGATGCCAGAGTCTGGATTAGAACTTGGGCCTCCAGGCTTTATAGAGGAGCACTCTGCTGGGAATGGGAGTGACTCCCACCATGTGCTTTACAGTGTGATTAGTCAGGAGCCCCAGATGAGATGTCAGTGAAGTGCCCTCCCCTGGTCCTCTGGACTGAGGCGCTGAAAGAGGATGGGGAGAGAGAGAGAGAAAGGGGGGAAGGAAAGAGAGAAAGGAGAGGGAGAGACAGAGGAGAGAGGGAGAGGGAGGGAGAGAGAAAGAGAGTCTGAGAGACACTGAGAGGTGAAGCAGAGGGATCAGGGAGAGCTGGAGGACCCTCCTCGGGGTCACACAGCCCCTCCCTCATTTAAGATCCATCCTATTACCCACCTCTGGGGCCTCAGCCCATGGTCTCTCTTTTGAAGCCTCAAATTTGCTATAGACCCTAAAGCTTCATTGGGAGACTCTGACCACCAGCAACAACAAAAAACCCAAATGAAGGCACAATATGGAGCAGACACCAGAGATTTCCCCAGGGACAGCCTCTCCTCTTGGGCTGGCAGCAACCCGGTAAGTAGTAAAGCACCAGGGGAGCTGACAAAGAGCCTCTCCACAAGGGCTCCAAGTCTGCTCCTCTTCATCCAGTTTGTCGGCTTTTCGGCTGTTTTCACTCCTCACCAATTATCTCATTCTATCCAAAGAGAGGGGACTTGAGCAAGGCTTTCACTAAAGGATGTGCTGGTAAACATTTAACAATTGGCTTTCCAAATGTATGTGTATGTGTATGTATACATACACATTTTATATATATATTTGTTGTCTGGCTGCTTTTCTGTTGTGTCTGACTCTTCATGACCCCTGTTGACCTAGAAGTTTAGTCAAAAGAGGCAAACAGAGGTGAGGAGATATGTAAATTCATATTGTTTATTCCCTTAAGGGAAACTTCTGACTGTCTGTTAGAAGAATGACCAGGCTTAAATTTGTTTTAGGACTGTCCCAGGATGCTTGTGTCCCTCAGACTTATGGTCTCTAAATGTGTTTAACTGTACCATGACAAATAATACAATAGGTTGTATATACAATAAGACGAGAGTTGTCATTGAAATGACAACCCAAGATATCTGTGTTTTCTTTACCATTAACATGCCATAACATAGTATATGTTCATAAAATATTAAGATATGGAAAAGTCCCATTATTCAAGCCAGTGTCTTGGGTTAAGGGTCTCATAAAGGATGCTGAGTCAGCCTCATCTGACCGTGTGGACACAGGAACAGGAATTATCTGAGTTTACCTGAGAGAACAAAGAGGCTGTTAGGTCCAGGTTCTTCTGGCTAATTAATTCAGGCTCTGGCTCTTATTAAAGTCCAAAAATGATATGAAGTGAGTAACACCCTGTTTGGGGTTTTCGTGGCAGAGATACTGGAGCAGTTTGCCATTTCTTCCTCTGGCTCATTTTGCAGCTGAGGAAACTGAGGCAAACAGGGTTAAATGACTTGCCCAGAGTTACACAGCTAGGAAATGTCTGAGGCTGGATTTAAATTAAGGGAGAGACATCTTCCTGACTGTAGCCCTGACACTTTGTGCAGTATGGTACCCCCAGCTGTCCCAATAATTTAATCTGAATTATTCACCTTTTCTCCATCACTTTTTTAAGTCTAGAGACCATCAACAAAACAATAGATCAAGCCCTGATTTGGAGCATTTGATTATTTCCAATGTGCAAAAGTCCCCCTGAAAATGGACCAGTTACTCTCAGAAACAGGTGCATGCCAGCGATAGCCCTCACCCCAGCTTCCAGCCCTGTGCCTTCAGCTGTCACCCTGTGGAGATGCAGTCACAGTGCATCCGTGAATAAACATTGAATAAGCCCCTACTATGCACCAGACACTATGCTAAGCTCTGGGATACCAAAAGAGGCCAACAACAGTCCCTGACCCTCAGGGAGCTCACAAAATAATGGAGGAGAGGACCACCAAAGAAGCCATGCAGAAGACAAGGGGGCGCATTGGAGAGATGGTGGAGAGGGAAGTCGCCAAGCCTTGGTGCCATATTGGATCTGGGGGCTGAGGGAGGCTCCTAGGTTACCAGCCTGAGGACCTGGGAGGACGGGGGTGCTCTCTACGCAGATAGGGAAGGGAAGAGGTGAGGGGGGTTAGGGGAAAGGAGGAGGACTTCTGTTTTGAACACGTTGAGTCCCGGATGTCTACTTGACAGCCATTTTGAGACGTGAGAGGTACTTGGAGATGCGAGGCTGGAGGTCAGCAGAGAGACTGGGGCAGGAAAAGGAGACAGGAGAATCAGCAGGAGAGAAAAGATCATTAAATCCATGAGAGCTGGTGAGACCACCAGATGGGAGAAGAGCACAGGGCCCAGGAGAGACCCTGAGGGAGGCCTGGCTGGTGGTTGTCCTTCACGCTTCAAGAGCACTGAAATGACATCACTATGTCGGGGTCAAGGGGCTCTGAGTCTGACTGAAGCCAGTCAGTCAGACCAGCGTGAGCCTGGACAGTTCCACACAGCTCAGGCACCAAGTGTCCATACAGACATTTGAAGGCGACATGGTTCTAAATGTGCACATCTCACATTTCTTTTGAGCTACTGTAATTCTCCTTTTCTCATGGAGCACAGTGTCTTCTTTGATGCGGGCACACCACATTGGGCAGCCTTGACAGACACCTATAGTGAGAGAGTTTGACCTGGAGGAAAATGCAGCAAAAGAGACAGTGGAAGGGTCAGACAGGGTGGAGGAGAACCGGGAAAGAGATGTCTTAAAGCCAAGGAGATGAGAGCTTCCAACACTGCAGAGAGACAAAGGAGAAAACGCCACTGGATCTGGAGATTAAGAGATCATTGGTGACCTTGGAGAGAGTGATTTTGGCAGAAAGATGAGGTCAGAAGCCAGAATGTAAGGGTTAAGAAGAGTGAGGGGAGAGACAGAAGGCCCATCCTAGAGGAGTCTAGCCACAAAGGGCAGAAGAGACATAGGACTATAACTGGCACATATGAAAAGACCCAAGGGAGGCATGTTTGTGGGGGATGACAGAGGGGACGATCTATTGGAGGAGACGGGCTGGAAAGGGATCACTAGCGCAGGTAGAGGGTGGTCTTGGTCAGGAAGGAGGCCACTTCATCCTGTGAGACGGGAGGAGGAGAACGGTGGGGAGAGGTACCTGAGTGATGGGAGATGAGGTCTACTTTCATGGAGCTGGGCTTGGGCACATGCCTAGATCACCTAAGATGGAGGTACCCACATGGAGGATGCTGGGGCCCAAGTCCTGGAAGAAAGCATTCTGAACGTCCCTGCTGTGAGATGCTTTACATTGGCTAGTGGAAGGAACTGCCCAAGTCTAAGATTGCTGGACCGGGACCATGTCTGTCTGTCTGCCTGTAGGCCTGTCTCTCTCCCCTCTCTCTTGGTTTCTCTGTCTCTCTGTATGTTTCTCTGTTTCTCTCTGTTTCTCTGTCTCTCTGTTTGTTTTACTCTCTGCTGTCTCTGCCTCTTTCTCAGTCTTGCCCTGGGGTACTATGCAATAAGCTGGGTAGGGAAAGGCTGCATCCCCCCCATCTCACCCCTTACACTGTAGGCCTCCTAAGATATGGGCTCAGGCTCAGAGAGGAAGAGATTTACCCAGTGTCACATGAGAAAGCTAGGATCCTGCCAGGCTATGCCAGGGGATCAGAGCTCAGCTTGAACAGGTAAGTAAAGCTCGAGATGGACACTATGGCTGCCCAACATGGCCTGGCTCAGGTGGAGACTCCCAGCCCTGGGATCAGGGACACGGAATCTAATTCCGCCTTGAACACTCGCTAGCTCTATGACTTTGTGCAGGTCAATTCTGATCTCCTCTAAATGTCAGTGACTCAATCTCATCTCTCTGCACTGGGCAGCCTCAGAAAGGCAGAAAGGGAGGGCTGCTCCCTGCGAGGCCTTGCACACAAAAGGACCTGTGAGGAAAGAAGGGCATGGGAGGCTGTGTCCTGGCTTTGGTGGCCTTCTGGGGCCGTGGGGAGAGCTCAAGGCCCAGGCCCTGGGCGCACCTGCCAAGGAGGGCAAAGGGGTGGGCTAGGATTCCCACCATGGAGGGCAGTGCCCACTTCTGCCAGAGACTGTCAAACTAGGAAGGACCATTCTGGTCCAAACTGCTGCTTAGGCTGGCATCAGACTGATAGTGTCAGCACCCAGAAGGGAAGAAGAGCAAATATAAACAGCAGCAGCTGACCTCGGGCCCAGTGCCCAGCCTGTTACCCAACAATGCCCACGCTCCCTGGCTTTCTCACATTCTTGCCCCAGAGGAAGGCTCCCCTGTCTCCTCCCTCCTCAGCACCCACTGTAACTGACTCAGCAGGGCTGTGGGGCAGCCCCACATTGGGCAGGGGTTGTGGACCCAGGACTTTGCCCATGAGCTGTTAGCCTGGGAAGCTACTCACTGGTCCCAGCTCTCCCAGCTCCCTGGGTTTTTGGGGCCTTCTAGGGAGCATGCAGGGCCTGGCAGAGAGGTGCCAACATGGGGTCCCTCAGGTCCCCTCCGCTTTGCCCAGGCAGACCAGCAGTCACAGCATACACTGTCTATAAAGATGGGAGAGGGAGCAGTAGCTTGGGGGCCCAGACCTCTCCTATCTCCTTTTTCTTCTCTGGCCCCAAGAAACTTTTTCTGAGCAGTCTCTATGCCCCAGATGCACCAACCTACACCTATCCCTGGGGATGTCCAAAGGGAGTCCTGGGTCTCTCTCTTGCTGACTGTGGGAAGCCTTAAGCTTGGTGCAGACAAAACTCTGATCACAAGAAGAGAGCCAGGCTCGGGGCTGGCCATTCCTGGGGCAGCAGGGGGCAGTGTGGTGCAGTGACCAAAGTTGGCCCTGGCCAGTTAGAGCCCCTATGACCTTGACTGGAGCTCTTCTCTCTGGGTCTCAGTTTCCTTTTCTGTGAAATGAGCCACTTCCTACTCTGAGTCCCAGGAATTCTCAGTTCACCCACAAAAACCTGCCCAGAGTAAGTCATAGTTGGCTAGTGCCACAGCTGAGAAGTAACCGATGTCTGCAGGCATGCCATGCACAGTAATGCCCTGCCTGCAACAAAAGGAGGGACCCAGTATGGCCACACTCAATGTGCCCCTCCTTCCTGCTCTATGTCTGTCCCTATGTCTCTAGAGTTTCCAGGTGCCTTGAGGGAAATGTCCAGTGAGAGAAGGCGAATCTTGATCTTTGTCTGCAGCAAACGTAGTTGGTGCTATTTGAGACTGACCAGTGAGGGCCCAGACCATTCCTGGCAGGCCATGCAGGGCAAACACAGACATTCCCTGCCTGCTGGCACTTCAGGGAGGCACTTTCCAGTGTCTGCTGACTATTTGAGGATGAGGCCCCAGAAGAACCAACGACATTAGAGTCTGAGCCAGTGCTAAGAATGTGTGTGAAAGATCCAGGGGGCTTTTAAGTGAGAAAGATGCTACGAGCCCTGGGGAGTGGGGGTGGCAGGGAGGCAGCTGCCTGCTCTGTGTCCCTAAGCATGTGGCATCTGATTCTTCTATGATGATTCTGTCCTGCTCTTAGGTACATGAGAGCGGGAACAGAAGGGATCTGGTTTGGACTTTGTGAGCTTCAGGAGGTCAGAAAAACCATCGAAGGTCCCCTCAGCCGAAGCCAAGAGCAGCAATGACCAAGTCTGGTGAGGAGCCTGAACAGTGGCTGAGCCACATGCTCGACAGACCCACCAAGCCGTAGACTGGCCCATCAGCTGAGACATCAAACTCTGGAGGGAGTGAGCCCAACTGAGCAAGGGAGAACACTGTCCTGCTCCCCTCCACTGCCTGCAACAAATCTGATGGGCCCTTCTGATGTGAAGGGAGGGAAGGGCTTCCAAAGGCAAGAGGCACTTCTCCATCTCTTCCTATGAGCTTCAAGACTGAGCCCAAGCTCCCAGAAAACCTGAGTGGAGGTAAGAGGAAGAGCACTCCTCTCACTTTGGGGACCTCGTCCTGTGCCTGCAGCTTTCAGTTTGAGCCCACTCTCCCTTCCATTTGGAGGATGGTTTGTAACTTCTCTGTGTTGTATATCTTCTTAGTAAATATCTTTTCCTTTGGTAAAAGCTAATTGGTGTCAGTTGGTGGGGGCTCCTGATCAGTAACAGTGTCTGAAGCCACCAAGATCCCTCAGGAGTCCTTGGAGAAGTGTGGTCAGCTGCCCTCCAATTCCCAGCAGTCAGGCCAAAGGCCTCATGAGACCCTGGGGAGTTTCTTAGTCAGGGTCAGCAGTTTGACCTGAATGCCTAAGGTGGGGCTGCTTTTGGAACCAAAATGACATCTTCCGCCCTGGTCAAAACCCATTGTAATGTTAATGCAAGTTAAAGAATTCCACTCCCCTCCCCCCCCCATTTCTAGGCCTCAGGAGGAGCCCATTGTGGGAGGAACTTGTTTAAGGGGAAAGTTTACCTCTGAGGAGGTTTGCTTGCTTGAAGGCTCTCACACCTTTTGCTAATTCGGCACTGAAGCAGAAGGGTTTGTGGTGCCTTCTGGCTCTGAAAAGTGTATGTGCACTCGAAGGTGAGATTTTGCTTTGGGGCTTACTCTTTAGAAGAAGGTTCTTGAGCCAGATGAGATTCTCCCCCACCCCTAGACACACCCAGATGTTGGTGCTTCTCTCTGGGGACTCTGTGCATGTGACGGTATCTCTGACATACGTAGGGTTATGGTTAGACAGTTGGGGGCTCTGTCTGTTGGTCTCTTCTCTGCTTGCCTTTCTCTATTGGTGAATGTGGTTAAAGAAGACTGGTGACCCCTCCAAAGTAGCTTTCCTTTTACACAAGCCGATCTAGGAGGTTGTGTGTATACCAGGGTGTTTGCTACAACTCCCTCCTGAATGTTGGCTCTCGCTCTGGACCCTTCAATTTAGTAAGAACGCTACTAAGCTTACAGGAGACAAGGGTCTAAGAAATAGAGGTGAGGCCTGGGGTGCAGCTTGGAGTGTGCACAGGTGGAGAAGGGAAGCTGCATTTCACTCTGAGCCCAAGGAACAGCAGAGGTCAAACTGGCTGAAATGTGGAGGGCATGAAATGGGGCTAATGGACCTGGATCTTGGAAAGGGAGCTAGAGCCAGATGACAAAGAGCCTTCAGTGCCAAGGGGTGGAGCTTTAATTTTGTCTAGGAGGCAACAGGGAACTCCTGGTTGTTTCTGAGCAGGAGATGGACAGAGTCAGAGCCCAGTGGAGGACTGGAAAGGGATGATCTTGAGCCAGATGAGAAGGCTATTATGGTCCTCCAGGTGAGAGGGGATTCCCTGAACTAAGGCAAGGAGAAATAGATTGTGGGGGACTCAATTTTTCCCATTTTTCTTACAAGGGGTAAGGGTTGGGGGCTTCAGAGAATGAGGGGCTTCCCCACTGGAGGTTTCTCTCTTGGGTGTGGGAGTAGCCCTGTCTGTGGGCCTGCCTGCAGGGCCATCGGCCTACTCTCCACTGGAGGGCCAGGCATGTGCCCGGCACCTTGGTGGAACTGGCCCTAGCTTCTCATGCGGCTGCCCCAGCCAAGTTCTGAGCGCACAGACAGATGGGCAAACAGCATCACAGGGCAGTTATGCATCCACAGCTTGTTGTTTTGTTTTTTCCACACAGGGGTGCCAGGAAGTGGCCCGATGGGAGTTCAAAGGCATTCCAGCTTCCCTCTTTCTCCCAAAGCCCAGTGTGATGCTGGCTGCTAACCTCTCCAGCCCAGCAGGAAATGGTCACAAGCCTCCCTGATACAGCCCTGAGGAGCCAAAATAAGCCTGTCAGAGAATGTCATAGCCAGAAGGGGCAGAGGAGATCATAGAGCCCCACCTCCTCCTTTTACTGACAAGAAAGCCCAGGCCAAGGAGGGAAGGGACTTGTCCAAGGTCACACATACACAGTAAGGTACAACTAGTTAGTACAGTATAATAGTCAGGAAAACCAAAGTTCAGATCTGGCCTCTACTATTTATAAACTGCATGGCCCTGGACAAGTCACTTAATCCTCAGTTTCTTTTCATGTAGCATGGGGATAATAGGCAACCTATCTCCCAGAGCTGTTGAGAACAAACAAGATAAACAGGTAATGTACTTTTGCAAACTTCAGGCTCAATGAATGCCAGTGGTGAAGATACTGAAGATGATGATGGTTGTGATGGTGATGATGATAGTGATGGTAAAGGTGAGGATGGTGATGATGGTGATGGTGATGGTGATGGTGATGGTGATGGTGATGATGATGGTGATGATGATGGTGATGATGGTGATGGTGATGATGGTGATGATGATGGTGATGGTGATGATGGTGATGGTGATGGTGATGGTGATGATGGTGATGGTGGTGATGATGGTGATGATGGTGATGGTGATGATGGTGATGATGATGATGATGGTGATGATGGTGATGGTGGTGATGATGGTGATGGTGATGGTGATGATGATGGTGATGATATGGTGATGATGATGGTGATGATGGTGATGGTGATGGTGATGGTGATGATGATGGTGATGGTGATGGTGATGATGATGGTGATGATGGTGATGGT